>JABWIB010007664.1:16389-26903 GCA_016617825.1 Platyplectrum ornatum
ACTCCACCCTCCTCCTTTTTCTTACAGACTCATTCAAACATTTTTAGGAGTCTTTACGTGTTCTCACTCTGGTGTCCCCAGAAATAAAAGACGACGGGCTCCCGATGTAAGGGCCCGCGGTGAGCTCCAGGCTCGGCTTTTAGGGGAAGATCACTAGTAAACCAGGGGAGGAAACCACGTGACACACCATCCTACGCGTTTCGATACAGTCCTGTATCTTTCTCAAGGTAGTGTGTCTCTGTCCTCCATTTCCTTAAGTCCGTTCCCTGTTTGATTGACAGGTAAATGATCCAATCCTTTCGCTTCATTAAAAATNTAAAATTATCTTCTATGGTTTACTATAATAACTCGTTCATAGGTGCTTATACAGTTTTATCATGTACTCTTATAAATACAGATTAAAAATGCCAAAAACTTTTATAGTATTTAAAAGTGACTGTGCCGATAATACCGGAGATTATCCTGATATCATTTATTTTCAAGTGTACTTCAGATTACTACAACTCTCCTTATAGTGTTTATATTCTAAGGTGACCGTGCTTCCCATTGTAAGGGTTATCCTTATATATAATATGATTGTGACAATGTTGCAACTCCCCAATAACATTCATTATGTCTTCCTTAAAGTGACCGTGCTTTATATCCTTCTTAAAGTGACCTTGCATTTCATAAGGTGACCGTGCTAGAAACTCATAAAGTGACTGTGCTACTAATATAAAACTTATCCTCATGCTTCTTATCCCTCATTATTCTTAAAGTGACCGTGCTATATATCAAAATGGCCATGCTCCTATTAACATATATTAAAGTGACTGTGCATTTTTGTCACACTGATATAATTGTAGAAAATATCTGTTTTAAAATTTTCTTCTGCACATAAGACATACATTTGTAATAATAAGTACCCCATATATATACCATATAAAACATTTAAAATCAATCTAAAAACCATTTTAGCTCAAAATCAATATTTAGACCTCTAGGGAGCATAGTGTATAATTCGAAAATGTATTTCATTTCCATTCTGGCCAGTTCATCTAAATGGTTCATTTTTCTCCAATTACCTGGGACTGCTCTAATTCCATAAAAACCTTTAATGTTTCTAACATCACACTGATGGTTTGATTTAAAGTGGGCTGGGATGGAATGAGTATCCACCCCCTTCCGAATATTACGGATATGCTCATTCCATCTTTCAATAAGGCTGCGGGAGGTTCAACCTATGTACTGCTGTCCGCAATTGAATTCTACCGCGTAAACACAATTCTTCGTCTTACAGGTAATAAAGTCTGTAATCTTCATTATTCTACCATTACTATTAGATCTAAACTCAGTAATCTTCATTGTTTTATCGGTACTACATTTGCATGCATTGCAAAGGCCGCATCTAAAATAACCTTTCGATGTATTTTCTTTTTTAGGTAAATTAGATACACCTTTCACTAGTCTGTTTGAAATAGTGGGAGCTCTGCGGTAAATACATCTGGGACTTTCTTCTATAAACCCTTTCAATTCTGGGTCTTCCCTCAAAATGTGCCAATGTTTTTTCAATATGGCTTCTATCTTTTTGTGTTGGGGGTTATACCTAGTGATAAATGGTATGTTTCTCTCCCATTTATCCATCTATCCCTTTTCTTTGTTATTGTTATTCTATGGTTTATTATAGTAAACCATAGAAGATAATTTTTAATTTTTAATAAAGCGAAAGGATTGGATCATTGACCTGTCAATCAAACAGGGAACGGACTTAAGGAAATGGAGGACAGAGACACACTACCTTGAGAAAGATACAGGACTGTATCGAAACGCGTAGGATGGTGTGTCACGTGGTTTCCTCCCCTGGTTTACTAGTGATCTTCCCCTAAAAGCCAAGCCTGGAGCTCACCGCGGGCCCTTACATCGGGAGCCGGCCGTCTTTTATTTCTGGGGACACCAGGGTGACAACACGTTTTTTTGTATCATTTTAAATGTTTAAACAATTTTAATCTTGTGCCAGAAATAAAGACTCTTGAAAATGCTTGAATGAGTCTGTAAGAAAAGGAGGAGGGTTGAGTACACATTCCAACCACCTGCTGGGACAGAACCCATAATAGGAACATTGACTGAGACCACACTGAAGGAGAGTGGAGGCGGACTCACAGAGGACGGGGATCCACCGGTGTACAACGAGCAGCGATTTGAGTGATATGCACAAACAACAAGAAAAATAAATGTAAGCAGAATCTTGTATGTTTATTGATTAGTGTTGGCAGAACACACTATGATTTGTTTCTTTTTGAGGAATCACTGCAGCAATAAGCATTGAGAAGAACCACTGCAGCAGCAGCTAACAAGAAGCAAGATACTCACTTTTGCAGAGAATCAAGCGGCTTATGTGTGAGTAGGGTCTGTATTATAACGTGGAGAAAATATAAAACAGGCTTCACTATTATATATTTATCTTTTCCTTTTATGCTCCAACTGGAAGGAAAGGACTGCTTGAACTATATGTTGGACTATTAACACTTTCTTTGATTATACATATTTGTGCGCCGTACCGATGAGGAGGAATAGCTGTTGCTCTGACACCAGAGTGCTGTCTGAGATAGCCTTAAGTACACCAGGTGGAAAGGAATCAAGCAAGGTAATCACCAGCACCTGAGAGATAGCAGAGAGAAAACAAGGAAGTGCATCCAGAGGGAATCATGTGACAAGCAGAAGGTAAACAAAGGTAAGTTGTGTGAAGGGATAAAAAGGGATTAAACTTCCTGGAGTGTGGGGTGATGTGGAGGTCACCTTCCTGGGGATCCAAGGGATTGGCTGGTGTCCTGATGGGAGGAATGGAGCAGGGTGCCAGCAGGAAGTCTCACAGGAAAAGACCCCTCTTTCTCTTATATTGAGGTTTGGGATAGACACGCTGTATATGTTGTCTGATTGTTGTATTTCTGCACCCTGATGAAATTCGCTCAGCGCGAATGGAATGTTGGTGATGGAAATTTGAATTAAAGATATTCGTTTGCTACAGATTACTCCAAGTCTGGCAAGTGACTCATTGATTGAGAATCTTTGTGAATACTTTACATGACGGCACAGCCAGCAAGTTGTACTTTTTGAATGGAGTGACGGTTCCTGGCATTTTTCTTTACAATATATATTTGAGCCCTTCTATATATTGACCTGTGGGGTTGTGTGTACTTTATTTTAAAATATATTATTAAAACACATTCAATGTTTTTTGTTTATATAGATCTATCCTATGCTTTATGTGCATTTCTACTCAGTTTTCTGTTATAGGCCTAAAGTTACTAAGCTGTGAGATTGCAGTGGGATGTTGCCAGATTTGCCAGTATGTAAAATGAAACTGAGAGCTTGAATCTGATTGGTTGCTATGGGCAACATCCCCACTTTCCAATCTCACTGCAATCTCACTGTTTAGTAAATATGCCCCACAGTATTATATAGTTTTGTTGTAGACTGGCATAACATTCATAAGCAAGGATAGAGAGAGTATAGTATAGAGAAAGTAAAATTAATTTAGCACTTAATGAAAATTAGTATAAAAATATGACACGCTGTGTGAGAAGGCAAACCACTGTAGTCAAGATTGATTATGAATATTATATCACTCTAAATTGCCTATGAACTCTAAATGACCCTGTTACAATTAGGTAACTGTCATTCTAAAAAAAAATCAAGTATTGCTTCTCCAATATATTTAGCAAATGAATCAAACATTAGTCTCAGTCTTATACTGTTCAAAATTGGTAATGGATAATAAATAATTTGTAAAGGTTCATTAAATTGACACTGGAATACATATTGAGATTGTACTTGGTTATTCTCTTATTAAAGAAACGTGTTTCTGTGACATGGGGAGGAAGCTATTTTTTCTTTATTAATTTTTTTTAATAATAGTACACAATTAGATACTTAGGACTTGATGTCATGAGAATTAATGAAATTGTAATTTTTACAGAAGACAAGAGAAATGTGAAATACTCTTTAGTTGATTCAAATTTGGTAGTGACAGCAGAAAATAGAGATGCAGGGAGACTAATTTAAAATATGCAATAAAAAATTAAACGTAGATGATGGTTTTTAGCTAAAGTCTAATTTACAGATTAATAAAGATAATAAAATTTTCTTGTACAATTGTTTATAATAAAGTTTTAACCCTCACATTGCAACTATGCCTTTATTAGCTATTTTCAAATTTAAATAATCCAATTAATGTACATGTAATAATGTGGTGATTCAGTTATGATCAAAGTCAGGGTTGAAGTGGGGGTGTGTACGGTGGTATGTCCTACCGTCACTTCTACCACTGATAAAACTGAAAATCTATAAATCTTTTTGCATAAAAAACACATTATAATTATTTATAAACTGCAAATTAAAGGTTCATTATGGAATATCCTTTCTCTACTTACATTTTCCCTGGACAATTTTTCCCCATAAATAAGTATCTAGACTGTGAAATAAATAATAAATAAGCTGGAATGTAGTTACATAACTTTACACAGACAGATGGTATAATAACTTTCTCCCAAATATATTTTTCTAATTATATTTTTATCAATTTGTTTTAATTTAAGAACTTTACTGTAGCTTCATTTTGTGTGACATCTGGCTTTAGTGGATAATACAGCAATACAATGTTATATATGCAGCTTTACTCCATCAAAGTGACCAAACAACATCAATTGTTGCATATGCATGCATGTCTAGTCTATTTATGTGATTATTCATGTTACTTTTAGTTATGGAATACCTTAAGAGTGTTATACTCTAAAATAAACAATTTAAGGTTGTACTTTAGTTTATTTACTTTCTGTTTATCTATTAGGGCTTCTTTATTACTAAAGTATATTTTTATAATGCATCAAGCATTATAATCACTTTTAATAGTTTAAATATGCCATGATATTTAATGTAATAATGAATATCTATTATATTTAATTTTATTTCTTATTTCTCATCCGGAATGCAGCAAATGAGCACTTTTGCTATTATACTGTATGATTGTGTGTGTGTGTGTGTGTGTGTGTGTGTGTGTGTGTGTGTGTGTGTGTGTGTGTGTGTGAATGGTGGTGTGGGGAGAAATCTGTAATAACTAGATTTAAATAATTTTATCTGAAGCACTTGATACAGATATATAATGGCACTGAATTAAAAAACTAAAACTAAAACTCTCTAACAACATAAGACTTGATTCTATACTATACAATACTCAATACTATAGCTTAGAATGGTGAGCTTGGCTAAAATAATAATCACCCTACTGGCAACATTCCATGATGAAATGTCAGTGCTATATTCTGAGATTTCATTGGTTTCTGAAGGCTTGGTAATCTTCATTCAGTGGATAGCATGCAATATGGATTATTTCTATATCCTGACTTGTAAAACAATGCACATCATCACTGGTCACTTGTATCAGGATACCTGTGTCAGGTAAATTTGGTCTGCTTTTTTTTTTTGTATTTTTTTAAACTTTGCCAACTGGAATCATTAATGATTTATATGAACAAGGAACACCAGTGGTGACTGAGTGAGAAATAGTTTTCCATGGTCAAAGGATACATGAAAATGGCATTTATTGGATGAAAATGAAGTGTTATATATTTGGTAAATGACACCCACATTTACTTAGCCATAAGGTATACCTCAGACTGGTTTGCCTAAAAGAATGTTGCTTCTATTATTTGTAAATTGTAATTGTAATTAAATTGTTCGTCAACCATGAGTCATCATCACGTTTTTATAAGACCTGGCTTTCACAGTAGTACTTACCTGTTATTGACCTCTGCCTAGAACTTTATCTTAACATTTACCTCTGTCACAACATTTGAAATACAAATAGAGATTGGGACCTATGGTTATGACGATCCCTAGATGCCCTTGGCAGTAGAACCTTGTTATGAAGGAACTCTCCATATCTTTCCAGTTAGCAGATCACATACATTTGAACAGCACATAAGTGAATAGCAGAGCATGCACTGCTGAATAAACAATTGTCCCTTAGAAAAATGTATCTACTTCTGAAAAAAGAACCATATTTGTGATTATCAAAATGGCAAAAACCTGTACTACAGAACTGATTTTGTGCAGTAACTAGTAACCTTATGTCAGTGACTGCTGCTTCACAAACGAACAGCAGCAGCTATTCCTGACACCAAAACCCACCACAAATAAGAAGTGGTTTAAACATATCATCCCTTAGTAAAGCTAGGTACACACGGTAAGATAAATTTGTTCCAATCGAAAGATTTTTGGTTTCATTTAAAATTCAGCTATATTTCTAAATCATGTATTAGCAAATCTTTAGGGGCTAGATTTAAGCTAGGTACACACGGTAAGATAAATTGTTGCAATCGAAAGATTTTTTCAAGAGTGGGCAAAACCATGTTGAATTGCAGGGGAGGCAAATTAAATTAATTGCAATCAGTGAGAGATGATGTTTCCTAGCCCAAGGCTAATAACAGTGTAAAAGTAACGCTGCTCAGTATCTGTGTGCAAAATGCAAAAATAAAGTATTTTCCCTGTATGCAAACACTAACATGCATTTTACCTCCCCTGCAATTCAACATGGTTTTACCCACTCTTGAAAAAATCTTTCGATTGCAACAATTTATCTTACCGTGTGTACCTAGCTTAAATCTAGCCCCTAAAGATTTGCTAATACATGATTTAGAAATATAGCTGAATTTTAAATGAAACCAGTTCCAAAATACAAACTGTAGGGGGAGATAAGCCATGCTTCTGTTGTTAATTAGATTATATAAACCTTTAAGCATAATACATTAACAAATGATCACAGCATCTCTTCCTTAATATCTTCTTCATTTTCTAGTTAAATAATTTTTTCCACTAAATGTAATCGTATTCTGCAAGTTATACATAATAACAAACTATTTATCATACAATTACAAATATTGCTGTATATGAGCCAAACAAGCATTAGTTAAATTAAGATACATTTCTTCATTAATATTTGCATACAGTTCAGTGCAATCAATTAACATCATATGTAGGTAACAACATAAAATAAATTAAAAAGGTCAGTAATCAACATGATTACAATAATTGCATGAATTATTCAGCTTTGTAAATGCGAATTAATGAACAAAGCATTGGTGTCAAAGAGTTATATTGCTTTAAGATGTTTGTGCTACTAATTAGTTTTTATCTATTCATTTGCAAATAAAACGTTTCATATAAAAAAGGTATTTTCATAAATATTTTGCGATAATGTGATAGTATAATTAAAATGATATTGCTATCAATAACCTATCTATTGGCAGGCATATACACAGTATTGGACAATAAAATAGAGACTGTTGGGTTAATGATCATAGGTTATTCAAATGTCCTGGTTCCTATAATCCAGCTATTACTAGAGGTAATTTACCCCCACGCTATATGTATTGCATGTTTGTTATTGTATACCACTACTCTGTACACCATGCTGTGTATGTACTATTCGCTATGTATGGGACAGCAGAAACTATGCGGCGCGTTATTAAGAAACATTCTTATTCTTCTTATTATTTTTATAATAATAATAATAATAATTATTATTATTAATAATAATAATAATAATAATAATAATAATAATAATAATACATTCTCTATGAATATAATGACTGGGTTAATACTGTATACAATTAAGACTATTATCTTAAACAGTTTAAAAGAAAATGAACGTTATCAAAATATTTTCTAATATCAGTATTGCGTAAGCAATAACCGAAATGAAACTAATCAGTTAAGAACTCGTTTTAGTACTCATCTTTTTTGGTCACATTGATGATCATATATTTCTACAATAACGGAATGAATTTATCACTAAAATCTCGTATAGACTCCTCATTAATCTTTTAGTATGCCAGTGCATGAAATAGCAAGTCTTGAGCTATAATAAGCATCAATTTTCATGGACACAAAACAGAGAAAATATGTTTGCAGAATTTTGCAAAATGTATGTTATCATTAGTTATTTCCTTATGGAGTGTAATTCATTTGGTTATATTTCTGTTACTGCTATGTTTGTTGTTTAAAATAAAATGTAAAAAAATATATATTTTTATTATAAATAATAAAAAAGCATTTTTTTTTCATAAATAGTAATTGGGTTTAAAAATAACAAAGGTATTGAACATTACAGTACAATATTTGTGCAATTTAGTTGACAGAAACATATATGAATTGTAATAGATAGTAAACATTAATTATATGTATTTCTCAGTCAATTTACTTAAGAATTGCCATTTGCATGTTGCAGATAGGTAGAGTACCAATTTTGCTATGTGATTAATTATTATGTATCAACAGGTTTTATATAGTCCCAGCATTTCAAGTAGTAATTTGCAGTTTTAAACAATTATTAAAAATGAAAACTGGGAAATAACAAACAGACTGGGAGGTAAGAGGACCCTGTTTTCTAATCTTACAATCTATAGCACTGTAAAATTGCATCTTCTTATGAGGAAACAAAAGACTGACTGGTCCTCTATTGGTCTAGCCACAGAACTAAGAATATGGATCGTTATTGTCCAATTCATTTATTTCCTACACAGATTCTTGATACTCCTTATCACGGAATGTTCAATTCAAGGAAAGCTGAATAAAAAGCTATACCGCACCTAATGACTGTAGATTGAAAAAATAGCTGGTAAACTTTTAGAGACGGAATCTCTGTGATTCTAGTAATATAAGTTGACACACAGAAAAATCGTCTTGCAACTTTATATCCTGAAAGCAGGGACAGTCCCATTATGAATCTAGATAAACTAATTCCAAGTGCAGTGATATAAACCACTCATCTAGTATATTTTATACACTGATATTGTACTTTTGTTACATGTTACTAATCAATGAAATTTCCATATAAACATCAATATAATAGACCCAACTTTTAGTGCACATATTTCCTAACATAGCAGTGAAAATAATAAAGTACTTGAGAAACCCAACCCAACACAACCTTTGTTTAAATGTAATACCCCGGTCACAAAAAAGTCTATTACCCAGGTAATTCAGTAAATTTCCCGGGTTGACTGAACTACCAGGGTAGTGTGCATATTGTGAACGGCGCTAAAATTACTACTAACTACCCTGGTTTATTGTGAACGGTGTAAATTGTGAATTACCAGGGTAGTTAGTGAATTACCAGGGAAATTCTGCACTGTGAACAGGGCTAGTTACCAGGGTAATTCAGATCCACAGCTGACAACCCTGCTCGTTAAAAACAGATTTACCAGGGTAGTTTATGTGAACGGGGTATAAATGTTTGTGCTAATGTTACATTGTAATTTTTTTATCTATGTCATTTATTTCCTTTGTTTAATGATGTTTTGTAGTAATTGATTATTGTAGTTTATTTTTTGTATGTGCCGCTGCATTTGTAATGACGTCACGTTTTTTGTGTTTGTTTTGCAATATTTTGCATAGTTTGTTTGGCAATATTTATGAATGGCTGAAAGGCAAAGATGCTGCACTTCTATGACTACTATGGTGTCTCTCACAGTACTCTTGTGCTATACAACATGGACAGACTCAGGACTACTAGGCCATCTCACACACTACATGGAATCGCATCATGCATTCACATAGACGTGGCTTATGCTGGGTTGTCCCTAGCAACCACACTCTATATAGTGATTTTTACTATTTTGCAAAAACCAAACAGGCCGCCCCTCATGATTACTATGCCATACCAGACACTGCTACGAATTAGGTCATTAGGAATTAGGTCATCAGCAACCATCCTCTGCGTTGCGATTTTGCATACATAGCCAAATGTACACAGGCAGACCTTCCAATCCAATGCCATACACTACTTGCACTCTGTCACTGCATTGTTATGGACATTACTTATGTTGCGTTGTCCCTAGCAACCATGTGTACACATGCTATTTTTCACACATACAGCAAACAGGGCTGAACTGAGGACTAAAATCAGATGTCATACACTAATGGGCTCTCTCCCTACACTCATATAGACCTAGCTTAGGTAGCATTGTCCTTATTAACCATGCTGATCCGTGTGACTTTGTTTACATTGTGACTTGCATACAGGGCGGCTCTCATGATTACTATGCCATGTTATACACTGCTTGGCATGACTAAATACACTCTTAAGCGTTTGTGTGTTGTCCCTAGCAACCATGCTGTTCTCGGTGTGATTTTTTGCACACAGAGAAAAGATTTCAAGGCAGTCCTCTTGATAGATATGCCATGCCATACACTTCTTTCTGTTTCAAACTACATTCGTATGCTTGTGTGTTGTCCCTAGCAACCATGTCCACCAAGTGTACAGGGCTGGCCAGATGAGTAATATGGAGGCAAACACATGGCAATAAGGCAGAAATTGTTTAACTTTAAATAAGCATTTCAGAAGAGGTGCTGCTTATAGACTGTTAAAACTGGTCACTATAGTGTCTTTCTGCTTGTAGTATATCGCACAACACTAGTAATGCTTCACTAAGTTGTAGCCTTGTCTTTTCACAACGACCATAACACCATATTCAAGT
>JABWIB010007666.1:5409-19961 GCA_016617825.1 Platyplectrum ornatum
GACCCTGCCTCACCCTACGAGATATCGTCCCCTCTGGTCAATAATCAAATGGATTTTCCAAATGATCAGATTATCGCCCTAAAACAGTGGTTTCCAAACTATGGGGTATATTTACTAAGCAGGGAATTTGCTGGGGAATTGAAAAGTGGGGAAGTTGCCCATAGCAACCAATCAGATTCGAGCTTACATTCTCCAGTATGTAAAATGAAACTGAGAGCTCGAATCTAATTGGTTGCTATGGGCAACTTCCCCACTTTTCAGTTCCCCAGCAAATTCCCTGCTTAGTAAATATACCCCTATGTGCTGCGGCTCCCAGGGGTGCTGCAGCACTTTCACTGGGGTGCCGTGGCCATGCCGAATTACATTGTAAGGGTTAAACTTTTTTTTTACACTAACATCTCTTTGCATTGAGGATTCAAGTACATTACAGCTGACCTGTCCTGGGCCCTGCTTCAAGGCNTATATTTAATATACTAATGAGATTTCGGTTTCTTTTTACATACTAGGGAATGTCAGCTAGAATCTGACTGTTTTCTATAAGCAACATCTCCATCTTAATATGCAGCAATTATTAATATAACTGGGCATATAATAAATCTCCAAATATTACATGCTATTGTTTTAGTGTTAGAAGGACATAAAGTGGCCACAAGTTTATTTCTTATTTGCATAATTCATTTGCACCATTGGCTTTCTTTATGAAAATCTAGTATATATGCTTAAGATGCATTTCATATATAATCTATTATATAGATCGTTTCATAATGCATAAAAAAAGAAAAATTCTCTTTTTCCCAAAACACAATTCAGAAAGGATTTCAACAGCATATTTCTCTNCAGCTTTTTACTACATACTCAGAGGCTTTCACATAAAGAGATATCTTTCAGATAACGCATTTCACTTTGTCTAATCACATCTCTTGCTTGAGTATTTATATTCAATCTGACATTAATTTACCCTGGTGTCACAATGATTTCATAAGAGATTTTTTTTTCTATACAGCTTCAGCAGCTGAACACAAAGCAGTCTTTAGAACACGGATCACATCAAACAGCCCAAACCCTGTAGATGCATTACAGATTATAGAGCGTAAACCTTATTGTTTTACAGATCAAATGCACAAAGGTTTACCTGACTTCCTGGAGGAGAAGAATGTTCCTACCTCCGAGCTACAGGAACATGAACAAAATGAGAGCAATGACATGGAATGGAACCCTTTTGGGGAGGAAGAAATGCAGGAATCATTCGATGGGTACAGGTATTTAATGTTCCCATTAGTTATTTGCAAACATATTGAGCCATGCTGTATTGTGTACACTATTAGAGTTGTTAATGCATATATTCTCTCTATATGTATTATACTTTCAAGAACAGAATATGATATATTAAATCATGTGCTAGCCAAAACAATTAGCAAAGGATTCTGGGACCAAATAATTTGACACATACACTTACAGACTCAAATTGCTAAATATTGTTGAATGTTGCATGCAGGGCCAGTGCTACCTTAGGCAGTCACCTGGGGTGCCAGGCCTGAGAGAGGCGACACAAAGGACTGGATACAAATGAACCTTATATACCATGTTTCCACTGTGAAGGAAATAGATATATAAATTCCAACTAGCAGATTATAGATTATACATATAGATAGAAATAGGGATCATGACATATTCGGATATATATAACAAATGCATGTTTTATCAGTAAAGGTGGGGGAGCGGTAGCAGGGAGGGGGAGGCGCAACTTTGTCTAGGGTGCCCTGGTTGCATGTGTTTAAGATAATGTATCCTTAAGCCTTATGGGAAACATGGTTGTTTGTTTGTTTCTGTATGTATATAGCTAAGAAAAATTAAAGCCATGTGTTTTTCTGTCTATGAATTGCTGGAGATATGTAAACTTGCAAATGATCACATCTCTCCTGCTCCATAAACCTATATCGGCATAATTTACCAGGCAAGAAACTGTGGCCTATGGTATTGTTGTTGTTGCCATTTTAATTGATTGCAAATTGTAATTGTTGCTTAAACAGACTAGAGTTTTGTTTATTTTAATCTCCTTATTTAACATGTTTGTGTCCATATGTGTAAAAATAACAGCATCAGGTGTACAGGTGAATATTGAGACCAGGAGACAAAGTGCCTTAGACATCATTGGTTTCACTGATGCTTTCTCTGCGTTAAATAAAAGAAAGAGCTGGTTTGTGTTTATTGTGCTCTCCTTGTTTAATATACCCTTTAATGTTGTATATATCTTGTGACAGGGTAGTGAATGCATTTTTCTTGTATTGGGGATACCAAATTGAATAGGATTTTCTTGTATTGGGGATCCATTTGAATAGGATTATGTCCCAGGGCTTCTTGGTCCTTTCTATGAATGTTGAGGCATCAGTACAGTTTATTTTTTAATAATAGGAGGCTTCACCTTTACTTTGGGATGGCATTACTGTTCAGTAGTCTGTGTCCATTCAGAACTTAATTATCTCAAACTGTTGATAATCGGTTGACTTTGAGGTTGGTATTTTCTAATGGTCCCAGAAGATCTCTTTTTACATATGTGAGATTTTATACTTTTTGACACATACCAAGATACTATGATAATGCTGTTTTTTTTAGTAAACCATGACTTCAAGCTTCTGCGCACCTAACTGCGAAAGCAAGTACATAGGAGGTACCTTCTGTTCTGTACCTAGGAGTACCTAGGTTAGTACTTGTAAGTTTGTTTTTGCATTTTGCACACAGAAGACTCTCTCATCTCCAATGCTGTTTGCAATTAATGAAATTTAACTCCCCTGCAATTCGTCATGGGTTTGATTACTCGCTCGAAAGTCATGAGTATAGCTAGGTACACACGGTAAGATACATTGTGTCCAATCGAAAGATTTTTCAAGAGTGGGCAAAACCATGTTGTATTGCAGGGGAGGCAAACTGAATTAATTGCAATCAGTATTACAGGTGAGAGATGATGTTTCCAGACCAAGTCAAATGACAGTGTAACAGTAACACTGGTCAGTATCTGTGTGCAAAATGCAACAATAAAGTATTCTCCCTGCATGCAAACACTGACATTCATTTTACACCCCCTGCAATTTACCATGGTTTTGGCCACTCGGATACAATTTATCTTACCGTGTGTACCTAGCTTAAGTCAATAGCAGGTAAAGTCTGCATCTGGTCCATTGTGTTAAGCAGTCCCTGTTAGCTAATTTCAATATAACAACTATCTAAACACTTTGGATACCTCTGTTATTAAGCCTGGCTGCACCCAGTTAGCACTGCTTTATAACTGGAATATTTTTTAAGGTTTTAAAGTAAAAATGTATTGAATAATAAATATATTCCCCACTGTGAATGACCTGTGTCAATATTTTACTCATATGTGATTTTTTTAGGTGTATTTATATTCAGCAGATTTTTATGCTGTAGTTATATAAACTGTAAACAAATATTTAATCCATTTTTCACCTTAATTTGGGACGAACTGTTTTTTACATCTCATCCGTCCTATGAGGTTTAAAAAGTCTAGATGATTAACTACGGTTTCACTGCAAAGTCATTAAACAGCAGTTATTCTCACTACAAAGTCAATATCTAGATGCTGGCATTTTAAAAAATTGTGCTATGTACTTGCCTTCAGGAGGATGATAAATGAAGCAGACTAACCTGTGATGAAGTGGCTGGCTTCATAGAAGGTCCGGAGTCATGTCAATTTGTATTTTCTCAGTTTAGAAAACCCTTCTGTTCTCCTTTAGTTTCTATTTCCTCACGGTTATGCTTGGAGTACACAAACACTGTTTACTTCTCAGGCTTCAAAAGAGTAATGTTACTTACACAATTATATAAGACCCAAACTTTGACAAAAAAGTTCCAAAGTTTTGATTGTATCTTCGTAACACACTCACCTTACATAGATGGACATTTGGCCAGTTTTATGTGGAGAATATAACCTTCTATACTATATATATATATATATATATATATATATATATATATATATATATATATATAGTCCTAGCCCACCCATACTGTACAAGTGTAATTACTCCCCTCGCCCATGAGGTCTGCATCCATATGGAGTGAAGATATGCCCCATGTACATAAAGCTGATTTTACTGAAAACCAGTTTCATATGATCAATATTATGGTCACAAGTCCTCTGGGCCTGTGCAATAATAATGCACAGACAATTCCAGCATGTGGCTGCCCTTACTGAGACTCAAATACACAGATGATTTTATTTGTTAATTCAGTACAGGTGCAGGAAAGGAAGGAGTAGAACTCAGGCCCATTGTTTATAACTTATAAAAACATTAAGCAACCAAATAGCAAAAAAGGAGCACTAAGTGCATGTGTAGACCTGAGAAAAACCATTACTCTTAAGTTAAGGATCAGACAAATTTAAACTGTGCATTCAGAATTATACCCTGTTCACACAGAGGGCTATTACCAGGGTAATTCAGTCAACTTCCCGGGTTGATTGAACTACCCAGGTAGTGTGGTCAGTGTGAACGGCGCTGAAATTACAACTAACTAACTTCAGTGTGAACAGTGTTGACCAGGGTAGTTTGTGAATTGCCAGGGTAGTTTGTGAATTACCAGGGTAATTCGGCACTGTGAACAGGGTTAATTACCATGGTAATTCAGATCCACAGCTAATAACCCTGCTTGTTAAAAACAGATTTACCAGGGTAGTCTGTGTGAACGGGGTATGACTGTTCACATATGGCACATCCCAGTCCAACTATCAATTACAGTAGAAATAAGTTAACATTTAGTATTATTTCAGTATGCAACAACTGAATATATGAATATATATATATATATATATACCCCTCACATGGTATTTCGAGTGCCATATCTAGACATTTTTGTGTCACTGACAAAAAAGTCCTAGCTGCTATCCCCAGCTCTAGACTATTAACTTCAGAAACTAATATATTGACATAAAGTCCCCCTGCTGCTATGCTGATCCTTCCACTCCTAGACTCTTTGTTTTTCAGTTTATCTTGACAGTAACTAAAATTGACAAAAATGTCATGGTGTCTAGAAAAATACAAACCAGAATAGGTATGGGTTCCCACTTCACTGGCCAATGCAATTTAGTCCAGAGTATGATTTATGTCTTAAGCTGGCCACCCACTAGAACAATTATTATGCCAATTCACCATCGGCTGCAAGAGCCTCCTGTCAATCTCTGTAGATGCTCCCTCCTCAGTCTTGATCGTTGCTCCAGTGAGTGGTGGCGATAAACTAGGACATTTTCCCTGGCCACCTCCTGCCGGCAGCGATGGTCAATACAGTGGATGGTCAGCTTTAGGGGTTTCAGCTCCTACTTTCATAAAAAATAATAAGTAACTTCTGGCCTAAAAAACTGTATAAAAAGAAATCATTTAAACAACCAATAATGTTACAGCTTCTNTGTCTTCCTGCCAGATAACACTAGAGAAAATATGCTTTTTTTCACAGTCTGCTTTTGTGAGAAGCATGGTAATGTGATTGTTCTTTTATGTGAGTTAATTTCACGAGTGAAAGAATGAATGGTATACATACATGAGCAATAACTAGATTTAAACCATGCATATTAATATCACCATGTTCTTTTTAAAATCACAAAGAAACATGTTAAATAAGTACATTTATAGAGCAAGATACAGGTGTGACACAATGAAAAGGTGCTGTTTTCAGACCACAAAGCTTTTATTAGCCCTGGTGGCCTACTGACTACTTTGTTCCACCAACTTACTAGAGGCGGAAAATAAACATCCAAAATTCTGTGATCTACACAACCATCAAAGAAACGCTACTATACTGCATTCTATATAAGTTTAGTCATTTTGGGCTCCATTTACAAAGGCCCGTTCTGTGTAAATTTGGGCTATATGTGAAAACTGACTTTATTGTCCAAATTTACACTGATTTGTGTTTCCAAATCGTCTGTCACCATGGTAACTATGACTGGCCCTCTCTGATGAATGTCAGCGTGGTGTCTTTAAGGAATTCCAGCCGTCCTCCCCATATTCCTCCCCCTAATAGCTGTTATAAGNGGGAGGAAATGGAGGGGTATTATTATTATCATTGTTCTTTATTTATAAGTAAATGTACATACGTAGCATGGTGTATATAAGGAGAGACCACTGGAAGAAGTTTCAACATGAATTTTAATAAAAAAGTAAGTTTTATTTAAGTTTTTATTTAAGTACATATACTTTCACCACTGGAATCACTAGAGTATTCAAGTAGGCAAAGATAAACAAGAAACAAACAAAACACAAAAAGCTCTTCTGAGTATGAATGGACCCAACATTTGCGCAGTTGATTTTTTTCAAAGTCCCAAAAGGAAAGCACTGCACCTGTGTCAAGACCGGATCTCTGCCCTCCTCCTGCCGCAATACCTTCAGACATCTTCATGGGACATCGCACAGGTGTAATATTAAATATTAGCTCCATTAAGGACCACAGCAAGGCGCAGCCTGCAGTAAATACCGAATTACTGCTCGGGCTTAGGATTCTGGGTTAAGGGTTCAGTCATGAATTTTACTTTGGTTATATTACATAAGGTCTTGTATAAATTTGTATTGAATTATTTCCATTTATAATTTCTGCTTTCTGTAAAACCTCAAGCACTGAACAAGCTAATGTTCTCAGTGTGAGATGCATTTGAAAGAAAGAAAATAGCTTCTTCCCTGGAAATACATTTTCTTTTTAAAGTACATGTTATCAAGAAATGACATTAGAGACTTGCAAGAATTACATCAGGAGAGATATAATGGGCTGGCTGCACTTATGTATTTTTAGATATGTATAGTGGGAATATTNGGAAGAAAAGTTGCTTATAAAAGGGAAGTTCATAGCAGTTTTCTGCTGCGATCAATAAGTGATATCACCTGTTTAGCACAAAGCAAATCTCATAGGGAAGAGACTGATCTGAGCGAAGCTTTTTGGAGGTGTATTTTTCATTTTATTTTCTATATTTGTTCAGCTCTCCTGTGTATACAGTGGGTTATATTAAGCTATCATATGTTGTTAAGAAGCCAGGGAATTTTCCATAACTCTACTTAATACAGTTAGTGGAAATTTCTCAAACCTAAATGTCCATTTTCATATACTGTTTACAGTTCTTTCATATTCCTGTTTTCTATCTTATATATGCAATGCTTTCTATGATTTTTGGGGTTAATTGCCTTTGTTTAATACATGAAAATAAAGACTATGCAACAAATTGTTACAATCAACCAGCTTTAAGCTGGGCATACACTATATAATAAATTGTTCCAATTGAAAGATTTTTAAAGAGTGGGCAAAACCATGTTGAATTGCAGGGGAGGCAAATTGAATTAATTGCACTCAGTATTACAGGTAAGAGATGATGTTTCCAGCACAAGTCTAATAANANTGTAACAGTAACACTGGTCAGTATCTGTGTGCAAAATACAAAAATAAAGTATTCTCCCTGCATGCAAACACTGACAATCATTTTACCTCCCCTGCAATTCAACATGGTTTTGCCCACTCTTGAAAAGTCATTCGATTGGAACAATTTATCTTATAGTGTATGCCCAGCTTAAAGCTGGTCGATTGGAAAAATTTATTGCATAGTGCCCAGCTTTCACTACCCTCTCACAGCCACATTTAGCAGCATATACACTGCCATTATGTACTGTGCGGATCATGATATGCGTATGTCACACAGGTGATTTGCATAATTAGCCTAACAGTCATAAGTCTGGATTCAACCCAATGTTATTTCAAGCATTTATTAATATATTTACTGATATATTTTGTGGCAGGGCTCGAAGTGGGGGTGTATACGGGGGTATGTCATACCGGCACTTCTCCCACACTTCTTCCAAATCTCCATTGACTTCCATTATTTCCTATGTTTCCATACCACCACTTCTAAATTTCCACTTCGACCACTGTTTTGTGGATAAAGTGGTGTATATAAAATTCTTTAGGCCTAGTAATTTATCTATAACTGTTAATATCTCAGCTATTAACAGCACCTGCAACAATCCTAATATAATTAGCCCAGGAGCAGTTGTATTATTTACGACCAATCCACTTATCCCATAGAAATGTTTATGGACTGTTATGGCATGTTCTTCCCCACTGTAATCATAAGAATCTGCACTCATAAAGACTTGCAGTAGCCTGTATTCGGCCCATAGTCTATAAGACCCTTGATAAAGCTCATTAATTATGCTAGAATTGTCTCCTGCCCCATAATAATCTTTTTTTATTTCCCTCTCTTATCCTTCCTTCCTTCTTCTCATCTATGCTCTCATCCAGCCTAAATGTACATTTTATTCATTTCTTCTCCCCTGTGTTAATGTGGCTCCCAGCAGATGACATCATATCAGTACCATGTCTGCAGCCAGGGCTACTGTCACTATTAGCCCGGCCAAATTAATAAATATTTCACTGTGTGTTCTTATTAATTGAATGTATTTTGTGACATCCTAGGGGGTGTAGAATGGATGTCTTGATTTTTATAATAGGATTACTAACCCAGGGAGACGTTATGGGTTGCCACATTGATAACACTAAATCGCGCCAAAGCCCATCCCCAACCTGTTACTAAACTAAGCTAATAAAGGAAGGAGGGGAACCCGTCCCTTTCTACGGATGCTGCGGATTCCTGTGGTTTCGAGACTTGTTCAGCTTGACTTGACTTCCTTGACTTGGCCGTAGAGTACTCCGTATACACACCAAGAGATGTTTGCTGCTTACATGGGCCTTGGTAGGTGAATAGGCTCTCCCTTCTTCACGCTCACTTTACAGTTTTCGGTGCCCCCAGAACCTCCCCACTGGACCACATCTCCAGTACCGTGGTACTGTGCCGTAATTTTCCTGATGTTCTCCATCATTGCCAGTAGCCAAAATGTTACCTTGCTTTCTACTTTCCCGCTTTACACTACTTATATACCTTTCCTCTCAGGCTAATTAACCAATCAAATAACTACATTAAAATGAGCTCTGCCAATCTCCTTCTCAGTGTCACATCATGACCATATTTGGCAATACAACAGGTCAGCCAAGTCAAAGCATATTGACTAAAGCTGGCCATACACTATAAGATAAATTGATCCAATCGTAAGATTTTTCAAGAGTGGTTAAATCCATGTTGAATTGCAGGGGAGGTAAAATGAATGTCAGTGTTTGCATGCAGGGAGAATACTTTATTTTTGCATGTTGCACACAGATACTGACCAGCGTTACTGTTACACTGTTATTACACTTGTGCTGGAAATATCATCTCTCGCCTGTAATACTGATTGCAATTAATTCAATTTACCTCCCCTGCAATTCAACATGGTTTTGCCCACTCTTGAAAAATCTTTCGATTGGAACAATTTATCTTATAGTGTATGGCCAGCTTAAGTCAAACTGGAGTTGTTAACCCCTGGAATACTGGGGTATCAACGGGGTATTTAATTATTACGTTTGATCCCTTATTTGGATTGGCAAACGTCATACCCCCTGCATCACTCTAGGGTGATACCAGAAAAGGGACAGGGCTATGTGTCTGAGAAAATGTGTCAGCCTGGGGGCTGACTGTGCAAATCGGAGCAGACCCTGTCCGTTTGAATGGTCCCCCATTTAAAAGTATGTTAACTAGTTAATAAGGCAAACCAGACATTTCTCCTGCATGAAATAAAACATGAATTAATTTGCGCTTTGTATATTTATATGTTTAAAGCTCCGTACACATTGCAATACTTTTCACAAGACACAAAGTATTTCTAAGATAATACAGACAATTTAAAGACATGGGACCTGATCCTACTTTAGATCCGGTCCCAGGTCATGTGCTTGCCAGATATCCCCTGGTGTACAGAGCAAGAGCAGGCTGATTCATACTTACGCACTGACTTTATTTACCAACAGCTTTAGGAGTTCTCTCATTATTATCTATTCTTCTGACTTTATTCTATTGCTGATTGTCAAAATAAGGATCTCCAGAAATGAATTGTTTTCCACCACAAGATGGCAGTGTTTGCAAGAAACCATGACAATCTTATTAAACCTGCAAAGAAATTGACATGCTTTAAATAATGATCTATACAAGCAATAACATTGTGTGCTCCAAAAAACATAGATGGCAATTTCATTTTGACTTGGGTATGCAATACCAGAGGTAGCCTATGCCACTGGGATGTCTTTCATAGAAATGTAATAACCTTTCCTGAATTTTATAAAATATATCAGTATGCCCTTGAATTGGTTTACTGTATATGCTTCTATTTATCTTATACCCCATATATATTCAACTTACATTAATGTTGCCATTGACTGAAGCACTTCTAGAAGGTAGATCAATCAGTATGAGAGCCGAGATCAGAATCATCCGCCATTTATAGTTACATATTCAGTGTGACCTTATACATACACACATGCAATTTTCTTTATGTATTATTGCTTGCATACTACCATGCATCATATATACAGCACAATTGTACCAAAGCTCTCAATACAACCGCTGGACCACTGACAATTGTGCTATGTGTATTGGGTAATTACTGCATTCTATCTCTACAATGTGTCATGCTTCATAATGTCCAAAGTGAAATATTGATATGATGTTCTATTGTTCCTTTCTATTTCCTTTTTCTTCTTTGTACTATACCTTCTTGTGTATATAATAGTGCTCTGTCATATCTTTTTTCATACAACCATTTTATCAGTTTTCTCTACATTAGATTGTAAGCTCTTGTGAATAGGTCACAAACAGCAGACCAGCCAAATGCTTTGGTTACAGGTTCATCTTGCACTGATTTGCTCCTTAAACCTAATTCTTAAGCTACAGTCCTGCAGAACCTTAATAGTGTAATAATGCTGATAATGTTTTTCTATCAACGTCTGCTAATTATACCAAAGATTTGTTTTAGAACCACTAGTACACATAAACACATCTAATTCAGAATTATAATTATAAGTAGTGTAATTAAAACAAGTGCACTCATATTATGTTGGAATAAGCAAGTTTTAGCTAATAAATGGCCTGAATGTCAAGAAAATTGCAACGTTAGCTTCTGACGTTTATTTGCTTTATGTTTCATAGCTCAAGGAAATAATTGTTTGGTCCCAAATAAAAACAACCCTAGGAACAAACGAAAGCAATTGTTCCTCTCCTTAGTAGCCTAGCCAGGAGAACATGCTGTGTCTCAGGAAGCGGAATGCATGTAAGAATGAATGTGAACCTTTTACAGGAAGCTCACCAAGTGGCGGCATACTAAACTAAACAAAATCTGCCTCGAAAAGTCTTATCTTAGAATTCCACCTGTGTCTGTCTGAGATTGAACANAACAATCTTCACTTTGAGAATTGTCTATAAAGTTGTCTTTAAAAGTCTTCCAAATAGATAAAAGCTCCATTTTTTTCTGAAAACAAAAACAGATTAAGTGGACGTGTTCTGATCTCACTCTCTCTGGGACAGTGCCTTTAAAAAGGGAAAGCAGGGGCCATAGGCCTCCACGACCCAAGGGAACCTGACTACTAGCTGCTGTACCCGGGTTTAAACTAGTCATAGAGGTTCAGCTGTGACACTGTAGACTGTAGGTTTGCTTGTAGACAATAGACAATAGGGCACAATGTCACGCAGCAGCAGCCTATAAGGGCCAATAAGATATTAGCATGTATAAGAGTGGGCATAGATGCACGGGATGACTATGTCATATTACCACTCTATAAATCTTTGGTAGGGTCTCATCTGGAATATGGAGTCCAGTTCTGGGCATAAAAGGACATTACAGAACTGGAACAGGTATAGAGTCAGGGAGTTATGAGGAACGGCTAGCAAGTTTAGGCATGTTTACTTTAGAAAAGAGGCGTCTAAGAGCTGATATGATCACTATATACAAATACATTAGGGGTCAGTACAGAGAGCTTTCACAACTCTTTACCCCTAGAACTTTACAGAGGACACGTCCTTCACCCATGTGGGATACGCTGCTTGACAAGGGAGTACAGCAATCCCACTCTTTTATGCCTTTTCACTTTAGCATTTTATGGTGCCTATTTAAACCATACATTTCCAATCTAACCTTTTCAATAAATGATCCAACACACTTAATACAGCAAGCAACATTACATTATTAGCTTTTCAAGTGTATGCATTCGATTAGCAGATACATTTACTATTATACTATATATTTACTATTCTTATATTATTTTCCATTCATTGTATATCTCCACCAACTACCCATTTCCATTGGAAAATTACATAAATACCTTCCCGATTTATCAATATTCACACTAGAGCAGGTGTCGGCAATTCAGTGACTTCCTGAAAACATTTTATTTGTACACTCCTCTATTACAATTTAACATCAGAGACCATCATCCATATATATAGATACAGTAACTAACTCTGCTATTATTCTATATTTAAAATAAAATGGCATAAACATTAGTTACACACATTTGCAAATACATGATAATCCACCAACTCTTACAAAGCTTTTCTGCTTTTGGTGGTCCTAACTCTAAAACTGTCAAAACATGAGTCCCTCATTATGTGTTTTTAAATTGAGAGCAACACGCATGATGACAAACTCCCCAAAACTGCTGTTCTGAGACCATCCCCTCTCAGCTGAGGTCACAGAC
This sequence comes from Platyplectrum ornatum, assembly GCA_016617825.1. Lineage (NCBI taxonomy): Eukaryota > Metazoa > Chordata > Amphibia > Anura > Limnodynastidae > Platyplectrum > Platyplectrum ornatum. The sequence goes on from JABWIB010007666.1 coordinate 18,013, forward strand.
ATGCTTTAAAACAAAGATACACATAATGGAATCTGCTCGAAATCAGTTCATAAGCTAATACAGAGCAGGTCCTAGACAGGAACAGGGTATATTATATAGATACAAAAGGATCCCCATCACTCTTGTCATTAGCAACTAACTATGCTATTCTATATAAAAAAAAACTAACTGAAACATTACAACATTAGTCACACATTTGAAAATATATGATAAGCAACCAGCCACTTACAAGACTTTTCTGCAGGAATTTTATATACAGTATAGAGGTCCCATGTTATTTGAAACCTTTAGAACCACCTTGTCTCAATGGTGCTTCATAGTGAAGTTTTTATGTTAAATCTGTCACAGGAAGCTAAAAATTCCATGTACAGTGAATCAGTTTGTTTGTATTTTATTTGAGTTTTTTTATATATCAAATGTCTAACTGAGCAAAAGGTAATTAATGATTAAATAGTCCATGAATACACGTCCGTCATGCTCCTGACAAAGTCTGAGTGACACAACACGTAGAGCGTGCTGAGAGTGCTCATGTTCTGGCAGTGGTATCGTTCCCTGTGCATAATAGACCATTATATCCTTTGCATTCCCCATATTCCCCATAATAGACCATTATATCCTTTGCATAATAGTGCTCTATTTCATATAGACCCATATTATGGGCATAATGAGAATAAAATGAGAATAAAAGTATGGAAGAATACAAAGCTGTATATAGTGTCCTCCTTAACTGTACTTAAATTATGCAATATAATACCTCACCTACCTATAATATGTCTATCTATATAAAATAGAAAACTGTTCCAAGGGAGGATGTAATTTGGCCTAAAATTTAGAGAAATCTAGATACAAATGTAGAGATATAAAATTGAGGCCAAACACTAAACAGTAGGGAAGGCAAGTTTAAACAGTGAAAATAGAATTGGGCCTAAATTCACTAAGCGGGTTTGCAGGTGAATTGAAAAGTGGGGATGTTGCCCATAGCAACCAATCAGATTCAAACTCACATTCTCCAGTATGTAAAATGAACCTGAGAGCTCGAATCTGATTGGTTGCCATGGGCAACATCCCCACCTTTCAATTGTCCTGCAAACTCCCTGCTTAGTGAATTTAGGCCTTAGAGTGGAGAGGTAAACCTTCATAGCTCAAGTCTAAATTACATATTAAACATAATGATGCAGTTGTGAGTCTATGTGCAAAAGTAAGGTCTTTTCTTGGCATGCATTAGAATAAAAACAAATTTACATCCATCATATTGCAACATGGTTTTGCTCAGCTCTACTGCACATATACTCAAAATGGAATTAGCAGTTGTAGACTAACCAGTATACATGTGAGGCATGTGCCATGCAAGCCAGGTAATGGGGGACACCGGTACAAGATCCAGGACCCAGCCCTTTCATTTATTTATTCCATTTGATATTGTTGTACCAGATTCTAAAGTCAGAATACTCTACCTTGACATTTCTGATCCACCCCCCCCCCCCCATAAAACAGTAATAGTGTGGATCACGTGGCTATCTTTACCAACGTCTGAATTTATCCAGTTGTGCCTAAGGATGACAGATCCGTAAAGTTTAATCTACATTTTACAGTACCGTATGTGGCACTATATGCTCAGTGTTATACTCATCTCATTATATATCTAAACCAGCTCAAAGTTGAACATATCTAATCATGTTCTGATCCTTTAACATGTGCCTTAAGAATATGTTGGTGCCACATCTACTTCCTTGGAGTTGAGTATGTCATGTCTAGGGCATATATTTTAACAATTTATACATTATTATTGTTAGTGAGTTGTATTTATGTACAGGAAAGAAAAACAGAGAACAGCCCTATGATGGTAGACTTTCTAATCAGGGGCGTAACTAGAATTTGGGGGCCCCATAGCAAAATTTAAATGGGGCCCCCCAACTCAGGTCTCCGCCATTTTTTATATACAATTTATA
>JABWIB010007667.1:0-12537 GCA_016617825.1 Platyplectrum ornatum
ATATATATATCATTCACATTCATCTATCTGCACCTCTGCCAGATATATATATATCATTCACATTCATCTATGTGCACCTCTGCCAGATATATATATATCATTCACATTCATCTATGTGCACCTCTGCCCAATATATATATATATATCATTCACATTCATCTATGTGCACCTCTGCCAGATATATATATATCATTCACATTCATCTATGTGCACCTCTGCCAGATATATATATATATATCATTCACATTCATCTATGTGCACTTACATAACCTGCAACTCTTCAGTCATTGCTGTTCTTTTTCGCAACTCAGTTATATGATTATTTTTTTAATCATAATTGGGGTTAATATTACCTGTTAGCGTTCATCCTATGATAAAGAAGACCCTGTGATATGCCGGATGCTCTGTATAGTGTCTCTAAACCATCATCCTTCTTCTCAGGTACCTGGCTCGCGTTACTGATATGGAAGCCACTGACACAAACAACCCCAATATCAACTATGGTGTGGTGGTAGACTGTGGAAGCAGCGGCTCCCGGATCTTTGTGTACTGCTGGCCACGGCATAACGGGAACCCTCACGACCTGCTGGATATTAAACAAATGAGAGACCAGAACAGAAAGACCGTGGTCATGAAGATCAAACCAGGTAAAGGCATAGGTGGCTGGTGCATAAGCGTCTTAGCGGAGTTCTAAAAGGATACATACATGTTAAGAAAGGTTCCTGCACACGTAACTGCGCATTATTCAGAGCTGCGTGGGGGAGTGCATTAAGAACATATGATCGCAAAGGAACGGAAACATTACTTACCTACAGGAACATCTTAAATACAAGAAAATACTTAACAGTGGCACTGTAGTGAGTATTGCTGGCCATCCATAGCGATCATCACTGCCAGCAGAGAAGAGCCCGGCAAGCTGGACAGAGGGGTAATGGGGGGGACCCTGCCCACACATTGCACAATATCGTCCCATTCGCAATCCAGAATTCGGAAAGATCAAATTATTGTCCCAGAGCCTGATTGATTATCGTTCTGGTAATGGGTCCGGACTGCTCTTCCCTCTGTTTTGTAGCCAGCTCCGGGACAGGCTTCAGCCAAGGAGAGTTCTTTTATGAATGACAGACCCCCGGCCCAGCTGAATGGACGGGGCGCCTGTCAGTTGTAATAGAATTTCCTCTCCCTGTATACTCCCCTTCTCCGGCAGCTGGATGTCCCATGCTGAGGCTCTAGGTGAGTGTGTGTGTGTATAAAATGTGTGTTCCACCCAAACATTTCAGCTTTCCTTTCATCGGTCCACAAAACATTTTGCCAGAAGTTCAAGTGCCTTTTTGTGAACATTAAACGTGCAGCCATGTTTTTTTTTTTTTAGACATTAGTGGCTTCCTCCCATGAACACCATTCTTGGCCAGTGTTTTACATATGGTCGATGTATGTACAGAGATTTTGGACTGTGCCAGTGATTTCTTTAGCAGACACTCTGGGGTTGTGCGCTGAACTCTTGTTGTCGTTTTTGGTGGACGGCCACTCCTTGGGAGAGAACAGTGCCAAACTATCTCCAGATTTTGTAACCTTTTCCCAGATTTATACATATCAACAATTCTTGATCGCAGGTCTTCAGAGAGCCATAGTGCACATCACANGCAATTCTTACCAAGTGTGTGTTTTATAGTGGCCAGGGCAGCTTTAAGCCGCCCCCCAGTGATTGAACACACCCCTGACTCAACTTGTTCGATAAAAATTGATATTGGTTGCTCTCAAAGGCCTAAATTCACTAAGCGGGGAGTTTGCAGGGGAATTGAAAAGTGGGGATGTTGCCCATAGCAACCAATCAAATTAGAGATCTCAGTTTAATTTTACATACTGGAGAATGCGAGTTCAAATCTGATTTGTTGCTATTGGCAACATCCCCCCCCCCCTTTTCAATTCCCCTGCAAACTCCCTGCTTAGTGAATTTAGGCCAAAGTCTCCTTAGGCAGAAGGTTCAGTTACCTATTCCTCCCACTTCTGTGATTGTTGGCATGTTATCCTCATTAAAGAAATATGTTTGGATGGTTTTAGTTAAAGCAGACACGGTTTTTTTTCATCGGTGTGATTTTGATCAGATCACATTTGATGGTGATTTTATGCAGAAATGTGAAAAATTCTGAAGGGTTCAGATATTTTTCCAATCTATATAATCTATATGGTTGCAGTACTTCTAGTGCGCCACTAGGTGGCAATGCTGTTTTGGTGAATTAATCCTCATTCCTTGAATTTGTAATTGGAATAGTTTTGCTGTGATATTTATGCTCTGTGTGTGTATAGGTATATGTATGTGTAATATAGGTCTTCTGCACTGTTTCACTATTAATCAGTGTTGGGGAAACAGGTATAGAGGCCTTGACAATTGATCCCTGGAAAGTGTGAGTAGAAAGGCTCCAGTTAGATTAGCTCAGGTAGTGATCACACACATTCCTGGCACATGCATGACTGGCTCTCAGGAATTCTAAACCTTTGCATCCCTGACAGGTGACCCCGGAGGCCTCATTACCTGGACCTCTCCACATTGCTGATGGCTGTACATTGATGTGCTTCACTCCAGCTCATCTGCAATGTGAGGAATCCTGTAACTGAAATGTTACTGAGACAAAAGAAGCCAATCACTGGGAGCATTATTATGTGTCTGACCGCATGGTACACACCAGTAGGACTAGGTCGAAGGTCTAGACCAGGGGTAGGCAACCTGCGGCTCTCCAGGTGTTGTCAGACTACACGTCCCAGCATGCTTTGTCAGGTTTCAACTATGTCTATGCAGTTACAGCATGCTGGGATGTGTAGTTTGATAACACCTGGAGAGCCGCAGGTTGCCTACCCCTGGTCTAGACCATAAACTTGATGAGGAAAGGTAGTGGCTGCTGTAATGGCACAAATATACATTAAATGCTATATCCATTTTAAAAGATTTCTAAATCATCTAATTATGTAAAGTGCGTTCATTCTTATTGGATGCAATGAAGGAGATTGGAGACAGGATTATCAGGGTCTGTAGCTTGGTTACAATTGAAGCTGTAGTAGAGTGAAACGCACATTAATAAGGCGGATTTGCTGATATATGGGATGAGGGTCAGCAGGGGCATTACTACATCCAGTAGCAACCAGAGGAATGACTGGAGGTGAACAGGGGTGTAATTCAGAGCAGACAGATGTGGGAGCAGGAGATTCCATTGCAGCAGTGAAAGGACAATTCATGGATAGAGTTTTATGGCCCCTCGGCTGCTTAGGCTCTGTTTATTGGGTATTTAAGCCATAAATTGTTTGCAAAGGGGTCGAAATAGTCAAATCTGTAACAATGGTATATTGCATAAAAATGGAACATAGTTGGAGTCTTGCAATCAAAGCAGATGAAGGGTCATTATTCTCATTAACATTTTTGTATACGCTGCTACATAGTTTCCGCGGCACCGTACATAGTGAATAGAACATACATAGCATGAGGTACCGTGTAATGGTATACAATACAATAACACAGACAAATCATATATAGCATGGGGTACAATGTCATAACAGTAACAGACATGCATTACATACATAGCGGGAGGGTACAGAGTAATAACAGAGGGCCGGGAAGTGTATAATACGGTATATTACACTGGAGAAAGACAGGAGGGAGAAGATGGGGGCAGCTGGAGGTAGATAACAGGAGGGTGGAGGTCCCTGCTTGTGAGCCTTACATGATAAAAGAGGGGGTGGACAGTACAGAAGACATTGGGATGAGGGAGAAGGGGGTAGAGAGATTAGGTGGAGTTGGGGTAGGCCAATCTGAAGTGTGTTTTGAGTGAATGTTTAAAGACTTGGAGGGTTATAGCCTAATAGATTGGGGTAGGCAGTTCCAGTATAGGGGGGTTGGCTGTGGTGAATTCCTGAATGTGTGTGTGAGAGGTGGTGGTAGGTTGGGAAGTGAGACAGCAGTCATTAGTGGAGCGAGGGGACGAGGTGGTGTGTGGAGAGGTAGGGAGCAGAGGAACGGGAGAGAGCTTTGTAGGTTGTGCAGTTTGAATAGAATCCAGGATCTAGTACAGGCATAGGACACTTGCTGTACTTCAGGCCTTGTACTTCGAGCAACTGCACAGGGAAGGCATGCTGACACTTGTGGTCCCATAAACCTGGAGTGCCTCTGGTTGCCTATACTAGATCTAGTGTGTAGACTTGGATCACCCAGTCTCTGGAATAAACCTCCACTACTCTGCAGCTTCCTTAAAACTCATCTGTCCATACAAGATTACCAAGTTCCTCAACCTACTAATCATGTTCTACCCTACTTATTACTAATTACCCTCATTTCTGGTAATAACACGGCTGTGTGCCTGGATCATACAGAGCACTGAGCACTGTTACCATACAACCTGCCTGCTCCATCCATTGTATAATGATAGCACTTACCCCTTTGTATCAATCCCCAATATCCTATAGAGTGTAAGCTTGCGAGCAGGGCCCTCTTCCCCACCCATTCTGTCTGTTACCACCCAGTCATGTCTTATTGATTGTTAACATTGTAAATCGCTACGTAACCTGATGGTGCTATATACAAACCTGGTAATAAATAAATAAATAACCATTGAAAGTCCACTAACACTACTACTACAAAGTGAAATTAGAAAGGAATGTGATCCTCCTGGGTGATTATAACTATTCCAGTATAAATAACTCTGTTTTGACAGATATAGCTGATTTTTGTTTATTTTAGGAATGGAGCAGAGGGATGACTGAGCGGCAGGAATTTGGTGCATATTACATATATATTATATATAGGAGCTTCAGCAGGGACACGTTTCTTGTAGTTTCATAAGAAAAAAGCATTGAATAATAGGGAAACCGTTTTGGCAAATAGGGTTCACAGGAGGGAAAAGTAATGTTACAAGTACATACCATATGGTAAGGACATTAATGGATCTCTAGGACGAGCACTTATTACAGGTGATCGGGGAACATTTAAACCCTTAAAGCTAGACGGGACTGCAAAGCCATTATGTGCTGAAGGAATGTAGGAAAATATGGAAAAAGTACATCAGGTCATCGGAGAATAAACCTCTTCCAGTGCTGCGAGGGGGTGGAGGAAGGGGCTCACAGGAATACCCAGAATGACCAAATACTAATACCAACCATTCAGGCTGCAGCCGGGTATCAGCCGCAGGGGGGATTTATTTACAGTATTAATAATCTAGAAATAGTCACCAAGGAGCAGATTGATTCACAACTTACTCAAGAGTGGGCAAATCCATTTTGAATTACAGGGGAGTTACAATTAGTTGCAATCGGTGAGAGATGATGTTTCTAGCCCAAGTGTAATAACAGTGTAACAGTAACGCTGGTCAGTATCTGTGTGCAAGATGCAAAATGTCGTCTATTTCTACCAGACACTCGTATGTTTCCAGGGTGCACTGGTCATTCAGTGTGCTGTAACTATAGCTATATGAGATCATCTCCCCAGACAGCCATGTGTTACCTGCCATCTTCCTACTCCAGGTATTTCAGAACTGGCCACCACCCCAGAGAAAGCCAGCGACTACATCGCTCCACTGCTCAACTTTGCTGCTAGCCATATCCCCCGTGACAAGCATAAAGAGACCCCCCTGTATATCCTGTGCACCGCCGGACTCCGCGTTCTGACTGAGAGGTGAGCGTCCTCTTATTTCATGACCCTGTCGTTGATCTCAGAGGTACAGGACGAGTAGTCAAACCACACATAATACTACACAATCTGCTCTATTGCTGACATGTGCATGTAAAAATATGATTAGTGGAGCACCAGGGGCGGAGGAGTTCTGTGTACTCAGGACCTCTGACCCAGCTGTGGTTTTGGTTTCTGCTCATTGAGCTGTTTAGCCTCTGGAGGTATGCATTATTCAGATTTTTTTGGTGAAGCTAATCCTGACCCACTGGCTTCTCCCGATGTCCACAGACGTAGAGGTACTCAGTGCTCTTGTATCTTTCAGCCAGCAGGAGGCCATACTGGAAGACCTGCGGACAGATATCCCGGTACACTACGACTTTCTCTTCTCTGACTCCCACGCAGAGGTCATCTCAGGAAAGCAGGAAGGTACGTGAGGCAGGCTATGCTCCCCAGAGGCCAGCTTTATACTGAGACCACAGCACTTGTCCTGACAATGCCCCCTTTCATTACGCTGCCTTCTGAGTAACACTGGCATTGTGTAGGGTGCTCTCGCTGGTGTATGTTATGTATCACATGGCGTCTTTGACACGTTGTGTTGCATCTTGTAGGAGTGTACGCCTGGATTGGCATCAACTTTGTCCTAGGCCGCTTTGATCACATCGACGACGGTGAGTAATCTGACTTGTGGAGTGATGTGATCCAGAGACCTCTCTATGACTGCGGGTTTATTTCTTACAGACGATGACGCGGTGGTGGAGGTTAATGTACCCGGCAGTGATAACAAGGACGCCATCTTGCGCAAGCGCACTGCTGGGATATTGGATATGGGTGGCGTCTCCACTCAAATTGCATATGAAGTACCTAAAAGTGTAAGCTTTGCCTCCTCCCAGCAGGTCATTATCACTACTTATTTCTCCTTTTTATTTGCTCTTTTTGTTTGGTTCTGTTTTTGTATTTCTGCCATAAACCACAACATAAAAAAACATAATGGGAGGTTTTCTTATACTGTGCAATGAGGGAAATAGATGATTTGTTGTACAGACCACAGCATAACAGATGTAAAGTATTCATAAGCTCCGGATCCTCACACAGGACCAGATCCGGACTTTAACTTACGAGTGGAAAGTTACACCTGAGTAAAACCAGCATTAGAGTTGAGAGATGATGTTTTCTAGACCAAGTCTAATAACAGTGTAACAGTAACGCTGGTCAGTATCTGTGTGTAATATGTATTAAACCTCCCATTATGTTGTACAAAGTCTTCATCTATGATTTTCCTGTCTCTTCTCTCACTTTGGCTGTTCTTGTATATGTCTGTATACTCCTCAGCTATATGCCGCATGAGCTACTATCCCACAATGTTCTGCTTCTACTCAAGGTATAAGATATGTGACTTCGCCTCTATAGCTCTGATGGCAGAGGGTACATCAAATATCTTGGTTGCCTGAACCACTAAAATTCAATCCTATCATGGGTCATTGGGTCCCTTGTAGGGAAGGTTGTACAGGCTAAGTGTGGAGGCATTTATAAGATGTAGATAATGGACATATAAACGTATTCTGGCCTCTGGAGCAGCCACAGTGACAGTATAAGCTTCTGTGCTGACTGCTTAGGGCTAGTGCTGGAGAGGGTAGTTGGGGCGTGGAATAGCCTCCCATCAGAAGTGGTGGAGTCTAACACAACAGACGTATTTATGCATACTAGGGATAAATATATTCTGAGTCTCAAACTAAATGAAGACTAAAATGAAGTCAGTATAGTTTTATATACACACTGGGGCAGACTGGATGTGTTGTGACAGCTGGGAGAAGCCATTACATTCCCTAATTACAGCAGTATGTAAATCTTTGCTTTCCCTAATCCGTTCACAAATCACAACAACTCCTGAAGGCTGCTAAGTACGTTCAACACAGGGATTGCACTCCGCAGGATTAAATTACAGAGGCTGAAGTAGAAAACCAGTATTTCAAGCTGGCAAATAGTCAGGAACCAGGGAGAATGAAAGGTAATTTCATAAAACCCAGGCTGTGCTGAATACATGGAATCCTGTCTTCCACACTGTCATTATGTCTTCCTGTGTTACCAATGTCACTAACCATACATTATCCTGGATAGGAGCCTGAATCCTTCTTTCTAGATAATAAAGCTCCAGACGCTTTGCTTTNTATTTCTAATGGGGCATTTTCCTACATCCAGACTAATTAATTAATAGAGAAGCCTAATTGCTGGTCCCAGACATCTGTATAATTAATCAGCCATGTATTTCATTAAATTACTTGTAGTGGGTTTAAATGTGAACCTTCCAGGAGACTCCCCAAAATTCAGGCAGTGCTCCCAGAGTCCCGGGACAGCAGGCTAACCTCCCGGCTTTACACAAACTCTTCCTACACAGTTTGCTGGCAAATGTATAATGTCACACATGCAAATGTTACCTTCTGCCTTCAGAGATCTCCTGGAAGGTCCGCAAACTTTACAATATAAGAATGAAATAAAAATGCATACAGATCTTCACTAAGGTGCATGGTTTTTGTGTTATAATCGGGAATTGGACTTTTATCCTTGGATTTAAAGATTTCTAGCCGGTAAATGCTGTATGGCATGTGCCACCACTGCCATTTGACACGTGTCCCACCTTTCCATCCGGCTGCAGGAAGAGATGGCTAAGAACCTGCTGGCAGAATTCAACCTTGGCTGCGACGCTCACGAGACACAGCACGTGTACAGGGTGTACGTGGCCACCTTCCTGGGGTTTGGAGGCAATGCTGCACGGCAGAGATACGAGGGCCACATCTTCTCCAGTACAGTGGAAAAGAACAGGTCAGAGACACAACCAAGTGAACATTTGTCTTTTTTCATAGACTTGTGATACATGACATAACCCGTTCCTGGTCTTTAGGCTTTTGGGAAAGAAGGTTGGCCTGTCTCCAGATGTGCCATACTTGGACCCGTGCCTTCCATTGGATATCCCAGATACAATTCAGCAGGAGGGACAGACCCTGTACGTGCGGGGAACGGGTGACTTCCATCTATGCAGGCGAATCATCCAGCCTCTCATGAACTTATCCAACGAGACGCAAACTACGTTAAATGGCATCTACCAGCCCCCGCTGCCGTACCACAACAGCGAGTTCTACGGATTCTCCGAGTTCTACTACTGTACTGAGGACGTCCTGCGCATGGGAGGTGACTACCGATCCGGCCGCTTCCTAAGTGCAGCCCAGGTAATGCAGGGACATCCGTGACACTCTTAATATACTATAATGGATATGCAAAAACACCTTCTTAAAGCATCCAAGTCTTGTGAGAGTAGATAACTCCCTACAGGAGTCATAATGTTAAAGGCCCATAAACACAAGGACATTCTTCTGGATAATAGTGCAGGGAAGAACGTATTCCAGATATGGACCGTGCCTTATTGTCTCCTCTTTTGTCTTCAGGATTACTGTGCCACCAAATGGTCCATCCTAAAGGAGAGGTTTGATCGTGGCCTGTTTGCCTCACACGCTGACATGCACAGACTGAAGTGAGTGTAACTTATCAGTGAATAACAATAGCAGCAGTTATCATGATCATTTATCCCCCAATATCCCTCTCTTATTCCATATTGTATGTATGCCTTTCACTAAACTTTTATTTCTGTTTCCTGGGAACAGGTACCAGTGTTTCAAGTCCGCCTGGATGTATGAGGTATTTCATACAGGCTTTTCATTTCCTGCGAATTACAGCAGCCTTAAGACGGTGCTGCAGGTATATGACAAGGAAGTGCAATGGACGCTGGGAGCCATCTTGTACCGCACTCGCTTCCTGCCCCTGAGGTAACCAGGCAATAATACATTGTTAGTAACTTGTATTGTATAATCCTAAGCTATAATATCCATAATAATGTGTAAAGTATATTATTGAGGAATAAGACACGCACGCTATGTATGGCTTTTACATCTTTATTTGGGTTGAACAATGTTTTTCTTTGAATTCTTCTTGCCCACAGAGATATCCAGCAGGATCACTTCCGCGGCAGCCATCCACACTGGCGGGGGGCATCTTTTGTGTACAATCACTACCTGTTCTTAGTATGTTTCATGGTGGTCGTGCTCTCTATCGTCTTGTATGTGCTGCGGCTGCGACGCATCCACCGCCGGATGCAGCGGAACACGTCCTCTTCGGCGCTGTGGGTGGAACAGGGCCTGACACAGTCTGGGCTGCCCGGCACCTTATGAGGAACGTTACATTGCACATTGTCACCACCGATGCTGGACTGAGTTACCCTGCCTGTCACTCCTCCTCTAGGACCCTTGTGAACTGCTAGGGGGAGAGGGAACCTGATGATGTCTGGCGTGGTGGGTGTTACCTGGCTCCCGCAGCTGCCATTGTGAACTTTTTGGTAGGCTATAGGTAAAAGCCATGTTTTATGCCTCAGGGTCCCTCGTGTTGTCTGGAATAAAGGGGGGTGTTGTGAGCGAGGTCACGGCACATGGATTTTCACTTTATGCCACACAAGCACTCTTGGAATAAGACTAAGGCAGGTGGCTTAGCCCATACTCAGAACTAGGAATCGCACATTGGATCGGTGGTCCGGTTTCAGTTCAATCAACTCCACACTCACGGGACTTGTCACCTGAGTACATGCGGGGTTACCCAAGATGGGGGGGTGGTGTCATTTCAATTTTACAGCATGTACTTGTTATGGTACGACACACTTACAGGGATTACTTAGGGCTGTGTGTTTGGACGTTAAGGGTCTTGACATGTGAATGGTATAATTCCCACTCACGCGAGGAAATCACACCAGACACTGTGTGGAGGTCAGGATTGCTTTGTCACATGGTAAAGGGAGGGATGTAGGTGATGAGCACTCAGAATCCATGATCTCTGTAAGGCAGGGGTCACTGTTCTCGTGATCCACCAACAGTCCATGTTTTCCAGGTCCCCCTGTTGGGGGACAGGTGCGTTCATAACTAATAGACTTTGAAAGATCCACAGTAGGTTATACTTGTCACCTGTCATCCTGCGAGGAGCCCTGGAAAACAAGGGCCGCTGGTACATCATGAGCACCACATAGGGTATGATCGGCAATGACAGAGAGCGAGATGGACATGAATACTTCCATCCATCATTGTCATGTATAGGGCCACTATTTCCCATATGAATTGTGCCTCCATTAAGTCACTAGTCTCATGAAGTGCGGGGCAAATGTCTTTTCTGGGTCAGCCCACAGCTGGCCTTGTCCTGCGCCAGATACACGTTTGGGTCCATCCTGTACTGTCTAACTACACACTCCAGAACGAAGGCGTTAAAACTTCACGGCTTATGTTATCGTATGAATGCACACGTGTCCTGAAGACACCTGCACCCTAGGCTATGGTATTTCTATATTTGCATACAAGAGCTTACAGGCGGCGTAAAGCTTCCTTGTAATGAATCCAACATAACCTGTCATTCTCCTGACAGATGATGTGGCGCAGAGGGAAATATACAGTATTTAAGCATAGTGCTTGTGAATGCTGTACATAGGTGCTCTGCAGATTTGCATGGAAGCATAGTGATGATAGGATAAATCAGTGATACGCAAACGTTTAAACACCATTTGTTTTTCTACTGGTGACTCAGACACATGGATGGTGACCTCTCTAAACATGCGCCAGCATTGAGTATCAGTACAGTCTTTGCTAATAGGTGGTCCAGGTATGAAAAGACTGGATGAAAAGTCCCCTTTAAGGTCTGAAAAACTAGTAGCTGATATTGAGCGCTTACTTGATGGCTCGTTGGAACACGCAGCAGTACATGTCCCATAAAGAGCCTCATATTTTCTTTTAATAACCGAGCTTGGGACAGAATCCAATCGGTGAGTGACGTCAGCCCCCATCCATCTGGAAGATGGCTACTCTCCCTCACCTCCTCCAGACTACTACTCTCTCTGAAGCTCATACCTGGCCTCAGTTCCTCGCCTCAGATCCACTTGACAGTTCACATGGGAGGGGTTGGGGTTTTTTTGTTTTTTAATTTAAATGTCTTCCCCACTGTTAAGTTATATTTTATTTAAAGTAAAAAAAAAAAATACCTTGATCTTTGAGTGTTTTGTTCTGTGTTCAGCCGGATCTGTGCATTTATTAAATCAAGATGTCTTAAAACTATTCCCAAGTCCCTCCTGCTGCAGACAGCTCACGTACGGACTGGGTAACAACAGGGAGCCGTGACGGGGGGACCTGGTCTGATGCCCCCTTAAAAGCGTGGAGGAATAACACAGAAGAAATGCGGCCAGTAAAAGGTTAATACTCCAGAACAAGGCAGTCACGTGTACTATTCCTGAAGAGCACGAGTATACCTCCCTGCCGGGAATTGTGTCATTTCCCATGTTACATTAACAAAATACATAAACCACGGAAAGGGAGAATAGCTTCACGCTGCAGAAATGGAAAAGTGGAGACTGTTCACATTGTAGCTGACATTTACTAGTATAATATAAGAAAGTATTGTTGCCATGGACAACATCACTTTTATTTTCCCGTACTAAATAAGCCTTGGTCTTCATGGGTTGTATTTTTTTTAAACATGATAATGGAGTCACACCAGGGCCTACATTTACTGAGCAGCTGCCCATAGCAACCAATCACATTCTCAAGCTCTCAGTTTCATTTTGCATACTGTAGAATGTGAACTTGAAACTGGTTGCTATGGGCAACATCCCCACTTTTCAATCTACCTGCAATCTTCCTGCTTAGTAAATTTAGGGCCAACAACTGAATGTTTTGTAATGCTGTACACTGAGAGGTAAACTGTGCCTGTACCCATCAATGTAAAAATCTTAAGCTGGCCATACACAACGCAATTAACTGTTCCAATCGACCAGCTTTAGTGGGTAAAACCATGATGAATTGCAGGGGGGGGGG
>JABWIB010007668.1:12090-25791 GCA_016617825.1 Platyplectrum ornatum
CTCTCTCTCTCTCCCCCCCTCTCTTTCTCTCTCCCCCCTCTCTTTCTCTCTCCCTCAGAAAAGACATGGATTTAGCTTACGATAGCTTTAGATCCCTTCTTACGCTGCTAGACCCTTACCATAACCTAGTTGTGCAGTTTGGCGTTCTGTGCGCTTACAATTTCTCACACACACATCTGGAGCATGCATGCGCCCTTCTAGGATTCAGGATTCAGTCCAAGGTGTATAAATGAATACCCAGAGACCAGATTTATTAAATTGCTAAAGATACATTTGCAGTTAATAGAACATGTTTAGAGAATAAGCTACGACGGGGGTTCTTAACCAGTGGTACGTGAACCAGCCAACATAATTGGCTTGCTGGCCACAGGCTATTTACGCACGCTGCTTGTGTAAATAACCTGACTAATTTTTGTATGGCACTTGCCCAGAGCCACTAATTAAGATTGTAGTGTTTTGTAGTTATCGGGGGGGTTTTTTTGTTCAATTTGCTTTCAATATGTGGGGCAGGGACCTGATGTACAGAAAAGATACACATTGACGTGTGTGTGGAACTTATAATTGACTGGCCTTTTCAGGAGTCTCCCAAGAGGACATTGTGCAGGAATCTGAGCGCATGTGGAAAGTGGCTGTACCAAAAGCCAAGGTAAGATTTCTTAGCTACTTATGAAGTATCTGCTAATGCATCTGTATGATTAATTATGGTGGTTGACTGTAATTCTCGCTATTTCTCATTTTGCCGGATTTGAGTTTAACATTTAAATTGAATGCGATCATAACTTGTGCTTATTATGTGCCTCTTCCAAGCATCCCAGCATGGGGATGTATTTCAGACATGGAGCTTGGATTTATACGTGTGCAGTGTGACAGTCATCTGTGTATGCTTCCAGTGTAGATGACACAAACCATTACTAGTATGTTTTTCAAGTGTACGAGACTCCAGTTTGGTATGTTTGAACAACGTATGAGCGGCCGTGTTTCATGATTTAGCATGCCTAATCCCTGCAAGGATAGGCATGCCAAAGAAGCCTGTGGGGCAGGATAAAAACTTTGAGTGTAGAGATTGTATCGTGCATAATTCAGGATCCATTGCATGCCATTCCCACACTTTCTTAATTAAATATTAAAGTGGAATACTGAGTTTTGCTCTCCTAGGCTTATGTTTACGAAACCTCGGGAATGGAAAAGGTGAGAGTTTGCCCTCCATAACCAATCATATTCTAGTTCTCCGTGATGGCTTGAATCTGGTTGCTATGGACAGCATCTCCACTTTTCCATTCACACTATGTCGTAAATTAAGGGGCTGATTCAATTGTACGCGAAGTGAAAAAGTATCGAGTTTTTTGCTAATTAGCATAAAAATTTGCGTGGAAAATTCGTGTGAAAAAAAAGATGGAATTCAATTGTTTTAAATTAGGCGTGAAAAACTAGTCATGACCAGTTTTTTCTCGCATCTCCAAGAGGTGCGAGATGCAATATAAGTCAATGGGGATAATCACTTTACAGGTAAATTCTAAGGTGATTTGCTTATGGAGACAACGCTGCAGCTTATGAATCAGTATCGTAGTATAACCATTTCTGTCAATGAAATGGTTACATTTGTATACCTGTGTAACCATCTCTGCAGCAGCAGATACAAATGTAACCATTTCATTGACAGAAATGGTCATACTAGGATTCTCATTCATAACAGCTGCAGCGTATGTCTTCCATAAGCAAATTACGTTACAACAGACCTGTGACATCATTTCTAATGAAGGCACAACTGATTCTGCTGTGAAATTTAAGTCATGACTAAACATATGAATCCCGTGATAAATTAGGTGCGAATCGATGACCAAAATAACGTGACTAAATAAGTCACGACTTGCTAAACAATTGAATCGGCCCCATAGGCCTTAGTAATAGAATTGTGTCCTTGTGTAACAGCCATGTTTGAGACTGTCATTGAAAGAGATGCGTGTTGTTCCCCATTTTTCTTTTCACAGCCTTCACCTAAGCCCCTGGATTTGAAAATGAAGTTTGTCTGTGGACAGTGTTTGAGGAATGGAAGAGAAATAGAGGCTGATCGAGATGAGAAGTACTGTACTGCTAAAGCCAGGCATAGGTAAACCAACAAAAGCTAAAGATACTTCATAGCAACAGCAGCCGATATTTTGTGAGACAAATAGATGTATGTGTATTGCCTATTTTGTCTAATTTTAATATACAGCTTACTCCTTTCTCTGTATTCTTTTTGCATAATTTGCATAAACAATAAAGGGGGGTGGGAAGGAAAGAGAAGGGGATGTGAGGGGGAATGGGAGTGAGCACTATTGGCTGGAGGGTGGAGAGACATCAGAACAGCGGGGAAGTGAGGCAGCACCACAGGGGGTCTGGCTAACACATGACTTATAAAGAACAGATTCCTTGAAATGAAGTCACAATAAAATTAGAGGTTGTATCAGCGGCTGAGGAGGTGATGTCCTCCATTCCTTAATAGAAGGTGGCTTGACAGCTTTCCAGTGAACAGGGATCACAGCTTTTGCTGCATTGTTAAATTGTATTGGGGGACATTGAGGCAGCCACCCGGAGGACCAAAACAGGCGTAATGCACCAGATAAGAAGCGGGTCACCTGTCACAGAAGAACATCCTTTCTCTGTATTCTTTATCTTCTTCCTTTGGTAATTTAAGGGCCCAGAAGTTGGAGATGGTACTGAAATGAAAAAAAGTCTACTTGTGTTTTGCTTTGTCTTATCCCCATTTGTAAAGAACATAAATGCTGTTAACTCACCATTGTTTTATATGATAGCTTAGCACTCCCTTTCCAACATATACAAGCTGTCTTGTCATTAGGGAACACCTTTTTTATATTGTGTCTTTGCTAGGCCAGCAGATACTGTATGGAACACAATAATGGCAGGGTTATTAGAATTTGCTTATATTAAATGAAACTTTGCAAACCTTTGTTCCACTGTAATCTCCAGAGGAAAACAATACAATGTACAGTGTAGAATTTATCTAGACAACATTTTACCTGGTTTCTTTTTTTTGTTTGCCAGTTGGACTAAAGATAAGCGAGTATTGCTTATAATGTCAAAGGCCAAAAAGAAATGGGTTCCCGTCCGACCTCTGCCTTCCATTCGCACATTTCCTCAGCAGTATGAGGTAAGAAAGCATGTTGCTGAGTTTGTATATCTACCCTTTGTAGCTTAATATTGGTAATTAAATATAGACAGAAATATTTTACTCAATTACTATGTTTAAAAAAAAATCAGCTATAGTAGGCAAGACATCTCAAGGTGCACTGGAGCAGGTAACAGAGTNTCATTTATGTCCCACTGCATTGCTGAAAACAGTCACTGAAGCATGTGCAGTAGGTTACATTCTGAAACTTCCCAGACGTGGTCACAGTACATGCGCAGGGCCTTATTTTGGCAATAAACATTGTCTGCGATAGTCTCACAGTCCATTGTGGGATCTCGCTAGAGGGGTCACATTACAGGAATGTTTTCCACTGTATCAAGATTTTTATTTGTGCTATTTTTGTGTTTAGTATTATATAAGCAAATCTTTTCCATATACATGTGTATGTATTCCACCTACCAGGTGTAACAGGTCAACATGTCTTTTTAAATAAGATACATACATCTTAAACAAACATTTCCAGGATACACACATACGTCACACAAGACACTGTTATTATGTGTATAAGTTCATTAATTTACTCTCCTCTACAATAATAAATAATGTTATACTTATTGCCCCTCTACAATGTAAAATGACAACCCCCCTCCTTATAGAGTATATTGCATGCAGAAGCCAGACTGAATCTCCTTGCAAAACAGCTGCTCCACTCAGTCTCTGCATTGGTTGTCTGGGTTTTATTGAATAAAAAAAAAAACTTCTTCTTGGCTTTTATTGACCTACAAAGCCATTACCATGACTTGCTTTACAACTACTTGGCTTTTCCTTTAACCATTCTGTTACTCACTGGATCAGCTGAGAACTTTTTCAAGGCAACCTGGCTGCTCCTTATCTACCTAATCTGTTTGCTTGTATTCAGTCTTCTTTAACAATGATTATTTAAAATGGTAAAGCCATTATTTTATTGTATTATGTGGTTCTGTAATAATAAGTTCTGTCATGTATAGTAAGCTGCTTACTCTGTCACCTGCAGATTTGTGTCCATGTGCAAAATGGCAAGAAGTGTCAGTATATTGGAAACTGCACCTTTGCTCACAGCACAGAGGAGAAAGACTTATGGACATTTATGAAGGAGAATAAGGGTCAGTGCACTTGTCTGTTCCTTAGAAAATGTACTAGGATTTTGGTTTAGAAACGTTATATCACTGATCCTTAGTGTTTTCCTGTGAGACTCTAATTGTGCATATCACTTTGTGCTATTTCAGTCTTGGACCTCCAGCTGATTTTTGATTTATGTAATAAGAAAAGCCCAACAGAGAATCCTGGGAAGACTGCAGCTTCGTCCTTATCTCAGAAGGAATCTGAGAAACAGATTGTGATGCCAACGGATTATGCAGATCTGATGGTAACCAATGACCACACCAATATCTTTATAGCTTCAGTTACATGAAGATCATTCGGGGAGGGTTCCCTTTTTAAACCTAGTGAAACATTTCTTGTTTGCGGATAGTTTCATGTTATCACAGTAACAAGCAGTCGCCAGATTTACAATGTATGGAACTTGGAACAACTATATACTCTGCCAGTGCCTAGATTGCACTAATGAATAAAGCTGGTTACACAGGCTTTTTAAACAATTACCATGTGGGTCACATGATAATCAGCTTTCTGCAACATCTTAACCGTCTGTAGGGCTACAGTGCTGTGGGATTGTGTGAAACTGCATTGGATCGTTTGACTGTAGTTTTGTAAACTTCTAGTTTTCATGATCAGCATCTGATTATATTTTGTACGCTGTCCCTATCTACTTTTCTGATTCCTCCTTTACTGGGTGTATTAGGGATGCCTTTGTGGACGTACATATTTACATTTTTGTTGGAGCAAAGGCTTGTGGGAGCAGAAAATCTTCCAGTCTTCCAGAATTAGCATGCTGACTGCATTCCAGATGAGAGATTGCATGTGACAGTGGCAGCTGTATGTAAGCTTGTTCTATAGGGAGTATTGGAAGTGGATTGGGAATTCAAAGTGACTCTGGGGAAAAAACAGGATTAGCACAGAAGATAAAGAACCTTAATAAGAGCCCTGCAAATGTATAATGTAGATGGGTTATGTATAACATGCTGCGGGGTCATTTGCCCTGCTTCTCCATCCTGCCATCAGCATCATGAGTTCCTCTTCCTGTTCTGCCAGTAAGCAGCCAATCAGTGCAGAGAGATACAGGCTGTCAATCTATGTAGGCCCTCCCTACTCCCCACTGATTATTGCTGAAGCGAGGCCACTCCTGCTGGCAGCAATAATCATCTAAGTGAGTGCCCAGCTTAGGTCCTATGGCCAATCCACCCCTGAGGAGTATAACCTAGTTGAATGGCATTCCGAATGCCTTAATATAATGAACAGACACATCCACTTAATTGATGTGTCATTTTGGACAGCTGGTCAGAAGGAAGCCGTTCTTATGTCGGTATGGAAATAGGTAAAAGTCGTGTTCACTCCTTCACTTTGCTCTGTTCTTTCCATTCCTGTGAAAGGCTGGATTCCATTGCTACCTCTGTGGCAAAAATAGCAACAGTGAGAGGCAGTGGCAGAAACACATCCAGTCAGAGAAACATAAAGAACGCGTGTTCACCCTGGAAAGTGAAGAGAGTCCCTGGAATTATCGATTCCCTGCCGGGGAGTTCAAGCTCTGTGAGAAGTAAGTGAGCGTATACATGCTGCTTAAGCCAAACACTAAAACGTCCAATTAAAAAACTATATCGATATACACATTTTTTACATGTTCTCTGCAAATCGAGAAAAATGTGAGTCCCTGACACAGTTATATGGCTATTCATTCTCATGTCATTGTTCTGTTTAACATTTTGGACCGGATCCATGATTCCATCCAGTCCCCCTCTTCTGCAAGTGTGGTTGCGGAAGTGGGGGAAAAGTGCACTGGTAACCTGGGCCAGACCTTTTCCCCCTGGGGTACCATTGAAATTAATCAAGCAGGGCAAGGTCTGCCCTTATTTGTGAGTTCAGATCTCTGATCCGCACAAATGAGTGATCCAGCAGAGAGATTAAGGGGTATATTTACTAAGCAGGGAATTTGCTGGGGAATTGAAAAGTGGGGAAGTTGCCCATAGCAACCAATCAGATTCGAGCATACATTCTCCAGTATGTAAAATGAAACTGAGAGCTCGAATCTGATTGGTTGCTATGGGCAACTTCCCCACTTTTCAATTCCCCAGCAAATTCCCTGCTTAGTAAATATACCCCTTTCCCCCTCTCTCCCCCACATGCCTGTGTTATTGATTTGGTCTTATGTGTTTAAACTTGGAACAGTTGTAAGAGTGCGTTTGGTGGATTATTACTACTTCTTTTGTGTTTTTGTTTTTTTTATTGCTATAATTTCTCTTTACTTCCCTTGCCAGGTTCGAGGAGACACAAAGCTGTCCTAATGAAAACAACTGCCCGTTTGCTCATGGGAAAGAGGAGCTGGCAGAATGGTATGAACGGAGACAAGTCTTGCAGTTTAAGGTTTCCAAAGCTCGGAAAGATATGCTACTGGAACCTAGCGACTCTGACTTTGGCAAATACTCCTTCCTTATGCAAGATTTGGCAGAAGGTTCTGAAGAAAAGGATACGGCTGATACATTGTAAAGCAATGTCCAATATTTTTAATCTAGTCGCCAACTGGCAGAGAGAGGGACTTGCCCCAAGTCTGCATGTCCTCGAAAGCAGACAGTCAGTAATTTCCTCTGTTTTCTGACTTCTAGTACACCAATGGTCATCCAATCTGCGAGTCTTTGTGGTTTAAAACGTTTGGTGACATTTTAACCTTCTTTCTGGTTAGGTGTCTCTAGACATCCCTTTATATTTCTGCCAGATAAACCCGTAAAGGATATTGAATCCTCATGGTTTATTATAATGGCATTTTTTTGGGCTAAATGTTTAAGTTGAATATAAACAGTAAAAAGACAAGGATAGCTTTGTTATACTGTATCCTGCAATGAAAAAAAGAAAAGAAAAACAAATACAACGAAACAAAACAAAAAAACATCTTTCCGGAACAGTGGTTAGACGTCAGTGGGCTTGACTAATTTATTTGAGATAACATAGTGAAATGCCAACTTGGACTGTGTCAATGAAATCCTGTGACAAGCATAGTCCCTTAATGCCTCACTGCAAGAGTTTATTAAGATTTTAATATTGACCAGGTGTAGTTTGTAAACTCTGGTTGTTTCTCATGTTATCCTGACTGGTCACAGATCGCTGCAAACCAGTGTTAGACAGCAGGTAAAGTAACACTGGGCCTGATAAGCTTTAGGAGAGGTAAGGGTCAGAGAAGGGTAAATGTAAGTGCAAATAATGTGGGATACAATCAAACGTATGTTATATGAATGAATATGTTATATTCCGTCATTATGCGGACGGACAACTTTAATGCCTGTCTCAGCTTTCAGTCATTGCTGGTATTTGAGTAAGCTCAAAGATTATCTGGATTGGAACATTGGATGGTTTGCGTGTTAAACAATATATTGATAACAGGACAATCACTTATGGATTGTCTTGGGGGGGGGATATGGGGATTACCACAATTTTATAGTGTTGTTATTCTTAGGAATACTCTAATGCTGTTAAGATCTATATGAGCAGATTTTCGGGTTTAAGAACACATATTGAATGTTTACACATGAAGAGAATTCCTATAATATTGTGTAAATTGATATGAATTTGAGCAATGTGTGTTGTAATGACTACAGGCTGACATTTGAACAGCTTTATTTGTAAAACCATGGCAAGTATTAAATCATTTGGTTGGCAATTTTTTTTTCTGTAAACCAGAGTTTGGTTCACAATATTTCATAATAATAAAGCGAGAATTTTCTTTAAGGTTTGAAAAAGAATCAGGTTGTAAGTGTAAGTAATATGTTCTATGTTTGTTAATGGAATATTAATATGAATGAGTTCTGCTTATAGAGCTTATGATCTACCTTACCTGCTGGCGTCTCCCTTCCCACCAGAGTACATACTGCAAACTGCAACTATTGATGGCTACACACTGTGCAACTGATCCAGACTGGCACATGTTCAGTTCACTGAACTCAAGTACCTGTGGCATTCAACATTCAGAAAGTTATGGGGGATACTACTCCCATGTGTATATGGGAATCCGCATGTTAACCCCCTACCTTAATCTTTATGCACCACCATTACATAAAATGAAGATGGCTGGAAATCTGGACAATATATATGGGCCTACTATTTAAATACCACCACCTGCCAATAGACACAGAAGTCTGGATCCTGAGGATCCAGGTCCTTCATTTACACCTTTTTAAAGTTTCATACACACTCTAGTTTGTGAATGTTTTCCACACTTAGCATCCAGTAAAATACACACTATAATAAAGTGTGGGTCTGATCCTATATGATTGAGCCATTCATCCAATTGAAGAGGTGGTGTTACATCTAGAAGAAACTGATATTTACAGTACATACTACACACTATAGTAAGGGCTTACATACTATCCAGCTCTCCACCACCCTGTGTTCAAGGAATTACTGTGAAAAACTTAAGGTAGGAGCTTTCTGTGGATTCCCCTACAAAAACATCATCAACTTGCTTCTTCAATTAGCAAATCACCAGTAGTGCATGACAGATTTTTATGAAATACAGGCAAATCAGTCTAAATGCTCTTCAACTTACATTGTTCAAAATGACAGAACGCACTGCCCACTGTGGGACACTGGTTGCAGAGTGATAAGACGCACAGATCATTGGTTGCTGTGTGTGCATATCGGAGACCAGCATATCTATTGCATAGCGTAATATGTAATCTATGTAACTTTGTCGCATTCGGTAGATCTTGGCTTTAAATTTTAAATCCGAATAACATGTACACACACACATTGAGAAGATTGTTTTCTTCCTGTCAATCTTGAATAGACAAGTAATTTTGCTACATGTCTAATTTTCCATTGTGAAGCTATGTCCTTTACACAGTTCATTGTATAGCCCCATTAATGAATTACAAATATGATTTATGGATGCCCTTGTATCAAGTGCAGTTAAGCAGTGTCCAACAAGCAATTCTATCTGGTGACAATTAATGGCTATATATGTATGTATGAAGTTGTATGTCTCGTGTTATGTAGACTTACTATGCAAAATGAATTTCTACTGGGAACTGTCCATTGTGTTATTGGGAATGATCGGTGTGTATCGTCGACTTTAACCTGAAAGGTGTTTACAAATCTGGCACAAATTTCTAAGTTATAATATCATCTTGTAATAGGCATATCTTGCTGCAAAATTGAAAGTATTCTCTCTGTAATAAAAAAAGTCTCGTGCATATTGATGAGATTGTGTTCGATATCTGTGTTTGTGTGTGTCTAATATATATTATATTATGCAGTATATCTGTAAAGATTCTAGTGTATTGCTTTTAAGACTATTTTTAAAGAACTATTAATCCAAAACTAAAATAATTTAATTTAAAAGAACTGAAGTAAATCTGGCCACTCACTAGAATGATTATCTTTCCTATTCTCCAGATATTGCAAATTGGATAAAAAATCCTTCTCGTATGGCACTCGTCAGGGTTGCCCACTTTCCCCGCTGCTCTTTGCATTAGTAATTGAACCCCTAGCTATCCGAATCCGCACAAATGCATTGATTAGTTGGGTTTTGGATGGTGCTCAGGACCGCAAGATAGCCCTCTATGCTGCTGATGTCCTCCTGTTGATTACGGACCCACTCGCTTCCATCCCGGCTCTGTTGCAGGATCTGGATACCTACAGCACTCTCTCGGGATATAAGATTAATTCACATAAGACAGAGGTCTTGGATTTTTATCTTACCCTGTCCATTAGGTCATCCCTATCCGCTATATTTCCTTTTCAGTGGCATCGGTCCAAGATACGTATTTAGGAATTTCTCTTATCAAGACATACTCCAGTTTGTATACAGCCAATTATCCGCCCCTTATTGCTCAGATACTCTTTGACCTTGACTGCTGGAACTTGATGTTCATTTCCTGGATAGGTCACGTTGCTGCGATTAAGATGAATGTCCTACCTCTCCTCTTGTATTATGGCAGGAAAAGAAGCATTGTCCTGCTTCCTTGTCTACTCACCCTGTCATCTCTCACTATCTCACTTTATGGGACTCTTCACACCCGCTTTCTCCTGTTCCCGATCCCTAGCCCAATTATTCCCATTTACGGCAACTCCATTTTTCCTCCAGGAGGCAGCGTTCCGGACTTCTCGGTTTGGTCTCATCTCGGTAGTTTACCTGATGCTTACCTCTCCCACCTCTGATGAACCAACCCCTTGATTCTTTTGAGGCTTCATGGAATAGAGATTTGGGGACTCCACTGGACCCGGAGGACATGGAGGAAATCAGACAGGCGGCAGCGTCTTCGTCAATTTGTGTGAAAATAAAAGAGAACTGCAATAATTTATACTACCAGTAGTATATGGTCCCCTCTAGGATTGCTAAGTTTTCCCCGACTTATCCGGATTGTTGTTGGAGAGGCTGTAACATCTCTGGCTCTTATTTACATATTTGGTGGGAGTGCCCCGGGATCAGAGCACTTTGGAGGAAGGTTCAGGACTTTCTTTCCACTATGCTGCAAATTGATATTTCCTTTGCGGCTCAATATTTCCTCCTTCCTTTGGGTGTTCCGAAAGCTTCTAAATCTCAGAATGAATTGATTCTTCATATGTCATCTGCAGTCACATGTATCATTGTCTCCAACTGGCGCCAACCCTCTGCTCCTTTTTTTCTGTGATTGAAAAACTGTGGTATGTATATCGAATGGAATATATGACTTGCATCTTGCATAACGCTGCTAGGTCTTTCTGTAAAACATGGCTGCCTTGGGCTTCCCATTTCGGCGTAGCTCTCTCTGGTTTTGCTTGATTAAGTCGAGGTTTCCCTCCTTGTGATTGCATTCATTGCAAATGGAAATAAATGATTTGCCATATACTGGTTCTAGAATATATATTTATCATGAGTTTCAAGGTTTCTGTGGAATTAGTCTATTAGGGCTGCTGGCAAAGCCTAGGGCCACCACTGCTTACACCTTTACACTTCTAATTCCATTTTCACGCTTTAAATTTGGCTCAGTTCACTGCGGTTTTGCCTTGGTCTATACTTGTAGGTTCCACCCATACTCCAAAACACTGGATTCGTTATGGTTTCAAAAAGAATCGGGTTGTAAGCGTAAGTAATATGTTCCTTGTATTAATATGAATCACTTCTGCTTCTAGTTTAAGATCCATGTTTCCTGCTGGCGTCTCCCTTCCCGCCAGAGTATATACTGCAAATCCAGACTGCCACATATACTGCATTCAGTTCACTGAACCCAAGTACCTGTGGCATTTCACATCCAGAAAGTTGCATATGGAAATCCGCATGTTAACCCACTACTTAAAGCTTTCTGCACCACCATTACTTAAAATGAGGATGACGCAGAAGGCTGGGTATTATGTAAGGGCCATTACTGTACTATTTACATGCCATTACCTGCCTATGGACATGGTAAGATCACAGATGTCTGGATCCTGAGAAGCTTGTTTGGTTTGAAATAATTCTAAATGGGCTGGAAGTATTTCAGATTTATTTCAGATATTAAACAGATTTCAAAACATATTACTTCTATTCAGACGCATTTTGTAGTATTTCCCTAATTGTCAAAAATTCTTTGCACTGTTTATTAAGGCGTCTTTTCCTACTGACCAGGAAGGTGGGCCACCACTTGTATCCTAAAACCGCTCTATTATCTCACTTCATCTGAACATGAAGATTCTATCTAAAATTACTGAAAGGCCCCAACTCCCCCTCCTTCTTTGCTTACTACTTATTTGGATTTGGTGCCACTCGAATAAACAGATATGACTCGACCGATAGTGTTGAATTGCAATGGAGAAGAATTATTGTATAGCTGGTTTTCCACTAGAACAGGGGTAAGCAACCTGTGTCTCTTCAGGTGTTGGCAAACTACAAGTCCCAGCATGCAGGGCTGCTTTACCCCGATATACCACCCCCACTGTGTAGAACTACAAGTCCCAGCATGCTTTAGCTGCAAAGACATAGCAGATACTTGGCAAAACATGCTGGGACTTGTCGTTTGATAACACCTGGAGAGACGCAGGTTGCCTACCCCTGAACTACAACATAGAACACCTAATCAGGGTCAGACAATGTTAATAGCAAAAAAAAAGAACCATTTTGCCACTAATAACATCATAATTCAAAGTGATGTAAACTGGGTACAAGACCACACGTGCACACATAAGTGGATGTCATTATATTCATAGGAGAGGGGGGTCACATTCTCCAGTATGTAAAATTAAACAGAGCTTGACTCTGGTTGGTATGGGCAATATCCCCACTTTTTCCATTCTCACATCTTGATAAATTGTTCTTTGTAAACCTGAGACTTTTGCAGCTCTGGATAGGACACACTGAATTATGAATCGGTTTTCAATCAACAAATGGGTGCGTATATGTACTTACAGAGACGGTGAGGTGTAATGACTGGATCACACAGAGCACTGAGCACTTTACGATACAACCTGGCCAGTCCATCCATTGTATAATAATAGCACTTACCCCTATGTATCAATCCCCAATATCCTATAGAATGTAAGCTTTCGAGCAGGGCCCTCTTCCCCACCCATTCTGTCTGTTACCACCCAGTCATGTCTTATCCATTGTTCAAATTGTAAAGTGCTACGTAATCTGATGGCACTATATAAAAACCTGTTAATACTTAAATAATGGAGTTTCCTATACAAGTTTGCATGTTTTTATTTTGGATTTTGATTTGTTTATTTTTACAGTAAAATTAAAGCTAATTTATTAAACAAGCATCACATAAATAAATACAATTGCACGTATGAGATACATATGCAAATCATACAGGGAGAGATACAGTCAAATAACTAAACCCTCAAACGGAACATATATGTGCTATGTCTGGCCGTCAGAGAGGATAGGGAGATCTCCAGCATTCTCACGTCTCAGATAGCAGGAAGTATCCTTAAAACTAGACCTGAGACTGAGCTGCATACGGGTTGGCGATCCAGAGATGTATGCTTCCCACACAGAGAGAAACTTCCCCACCCGCAATTCCCTATCCAAAAGAGCCTTAATCCACTCCATTCGAAAGATGTAGAACATCTTTACCCTATAAAGGGATAACTGGATAGGTCCAGAGCCCAACCAATGCTGGAGAATGGTATATAGAGTATATATATATATAAAAGCTATTTTTTGCAATGGGTGTCAACCTGAGAAGGCACCTGGAGGATGCCCAGCACGGCCCATTCCGGGCAGAACAGAACATAGGAGAGGAGGTGAGTTTCAGCATGAAGTTTGACCTGCAGCCAGAAATGCCGGACCAAGGGGCAGTCCCATAGGCAATGAAAGAGGTCTGCAATTCGACCAGTCCAGATCCAGGAAGGACCCCAACATAGCAGATATATAATGAGTAAGCTGGAAGTATGCCAGGGGAGAGCGGGGCAATAAGGGGTATTTATCTCCAGCTTCCGAGAATGTGAGAGACCGTCTGCTGACTATGGGC
>JABWIB010007672.1:7492-22394 GCA_016617825.1 Platyplectrum ornatum
CAACCAAATATGGAGTAAGTCTCTAAGAGTACCTTCACGATTCAAACAGGTGTCCGGTATAGTGAGGGATATTTTGTACAACTAGCGTGGGTNCCTCCGGTACCTTCTTGTCAGAAGTTTGTATTGTGGATTCATTACTGCAATACTAGGTGAACATGCTTGCATCAATCTAAATATTGTTGTCCAATCTGTGTCTAAAAGTGAATCTGGTATGCCTCTGTTCTAGGCAAAGACAAATCTAAGGGTAGAAGAAAATATAACTTCATTCAGTCATTTGTATAACCCTGAAATCAGATGTAATGGCATGTTTTGCGCCAAATAAATGTTCTCAAATGGGGAGAGAGCTTTCGTCACGTGTGATCTTTTGTCTGCATGAGAAATATAATGACAAAGATGAAGATAGGCCCAGAAGTCTTTGTAAGGTATGGGGAACAACTAAGAGATGTCTAAGAAGACCAGAATTGTCCANCCCCTCATCAGACATCAACCAGGAGAAAGGGCTACAAAAGAAGTCATAGAAGAAGTTGTAAAGTGTACAGTATGTGTAAAAGGAGTTTAGGGNTACAGAGAGAAGAGATGTCTCCAACATCTTAGGGTAGGACAAATAGTAGGGTGAACAAGGAGAGGGAGAGATGGGAGCCATGGTAAGATTTGCAAAGTTGTGGGCACTTCATAATTCATTAATTATTTTGCAGTCTGAGCCATTATCTGAAACCCATCAGGACCAGGAACTTACCTGGTTTGTTCCCCCACAATTTTAATATTAGGGAGATTAGAAAGGGCAGTACACACTATCAACAACTCAGAGATAGAGTCTGAAGCACAGAAAATTTATGGAGAGTTTCTAACATTTGGATCTTTTGCAAGAGTGCAAAAGCTAAAACTAAGATAGCTGTGCTGGAAAAAAGAACACAAACAGGAGAACAAGGGCTGTCTAGGACTCTGTGAATGGACAGCCTAACAAGAAAACAGATATGTAGGGAGAGAAAAAACACTTTGGATGCTCGGTCCAGTCTCCTTTACATGTCCAGGGTATAGGTCAATTTCAGTCTCTGTTGCAGTTTACNGGCTGAATACCAGTCTGTTCCTTGTGGTGGAAGTACAGGTGAGGGAACATAGGCAACTCTGTGCCACTCTGCCAGTGCCAGTCCGAGAGTCCTGGATCTGAGTAACTGTAATNACCTGCCCCTCATGGCATTCTTCAAGGCCTGTGACCTTTGTAGCAATACCAGATATGTAACTGTGCCTGCAATTTGTCTTGAAGTCTCTGCTCCAGAGATTACAGGGAGATTGAAAAGTAGCTTGCCCATAGCAACCAATCATATCTAAGCACTCAACTTCATTTTACATACTGGAGAATGAGCTTGAATTTAATTGGTTGCTGTGGGCAACATCCCACTTTTCAATCTCCCTGCTTAGTACATTTAGACCCATGTCCTATTTGTAGGAAGGGTGTCAAAATGTCATTTTCCAACTCTCCCCACATAGCAGGTGAGTCTGCCATAAGCAGATTATGGGTGNAATCTGCCATGAATGTTTCAGGGAAAGAGGCAGGGGGTTTTCACGTTGATGTATCAGGTCTGATGTATCTCTTGATGTATCAGGTATTATT
This sequence comes from Platyplectrum ornatum, assembly GCA_016617825.1. Taxonomy (NCBI): domain Eukaryota; kingdom Metazoa; phylum Chordata; class Amphibia; order Anura; family Limnodynastidae; genus Platyplectrum; species Platyplectrum ornatum. The sequence continues at coordinate 9,105 of JABWIB010007672.1, forward strand.
ATTAATATTAATATTCACCTTAAAATTGAAGGCTCNTCGATATTCACAAATGCAAATATTGGACCAGATCCAAACTACTAATATTCAGTATTTTTTCAGTTACTTTAATGTAAGTAAAACCTTAACATTTTCTTTTAGATGATGAACCACAACAATGGGAATTATGAAGGGGAGATGCAGAATTTGGGTAATTTTGCATTCAGAGAATTATACACAGCTGTTCAACATGTAAATGAGCCTTATGAAGATCCCAGATCAAGACAAGTTCACTTTGCGAAAAGACAACATTATGTCTAATTTATAAGAATATTTTGTTGAAGATCTTTTGGTTTTATCAGTGGCTTAGGGTCCGACTGTCTATTANGGTACNGAATACTNGTATCTTTTTATACACACCTCTATTAGCCGCNAGCTAAATAGATGCAAANAACGCACGAAGCCGAATTGAATTGGCCCCTTAAATTGTGTAGATTTGATTTAACCATTTCTTATCAATAAAATATTTTTAAATGGCTTATTTTTGCATTATTGTCTCTTGAAGCATAATATTTACTGTCTTAAATTACATGATAAATATGTAACCAGTTATTTTACATGTTATGTATTCAGGTCACTTAATATGCACATTTTAAACACCATACAACTATTATTATTATTATTATTATTATTATTATTATTATTATAATTAAGCTAATTTTATTTTTTGTTATTTAAATATGTAAATATAGAGATTATTATATGTTGACATGATTACAGTTGCTGTTTAAATCATTTTGGCAAGTGCAGGAGCTATATTCTGGAGTCATCTGATTGGATAGTGAGGCCGTGTGAACAGAGAGTCGTTTTGGTAGGAAAGGGGGGATATAGTGAAAAGNGTTATGTGCAATATAATGTGCGATAGAGCTGCTGCAATTTTGGAGGCTTAAAGCTGGAGAAGATCTGGGTCGGAGACCAAGAGGCAAAAATTGACCANGCTGGCTGGTGAAGCTGTTCCTGAATCTAAGCAACTGAGGCCAGACCTGAGGCACCAAGAGAACATGGCTCTGAGAAACTGAATGCCCTTCTTGTCTTAGCAACCAGGGAATGGAGCCTGCTTGAGGCTGAACAGGCACCACACTACACTGAAGGTACTCGCCANCAGCCCCAACTTTGGCACTCTCATTGTTATGGCAATCTCCTTANTAGTAAAAAGTGGTTTGTCTTATATATTTTTTTTTTTTTTTATCAAGTAATTTTTATTAAATTTTTCAAATTTTACAAAATATCAAAAGGAATANAACACAAAATAAAACATACGTGGGACTAAAGCAACAGGCGTTAGACTGGCGGGGAGGCGGAAGAGAGGATGGAAGGACCACCGGGCAGGGGAAGAAATGGGGCAATACCCAGGGAGTGTATAGAATTTAACCAGGGTCCCCATATTTTAACATACCTGGGTGGTTTGTCTTATATTTATTAATGGCATATTTTGTTGCTGTTTAATTAGCGTGTGCTGGTGCATTTTTTCTTTTTTTTGGTTTGTTTTACGATGTTATTTTTTAAAATGTGTATAAGCTCATATGCTGTAACATGCACAGGTTTTCCTCAGCCTGGATTTGGGAAGTGGTCACAGAATACATTGCACATGTGCGTAAATTTGTGATACACAAAGGAGGCAAGGGGANGTATTTAAATTAAAGTACAGTAAGTGCTATCCTATGTGAATTTAATGACACTACTTTTTAGCAAAATATTTGCTATTTTACAACCACCCCACTGGTAAAACATATTGGGAAAACTAGGACACTGGAAAAAATGCAAAAAACACACCAGATATAAAAAAAAAATGTTCTTATTAAAACAACAAATATATATTTACATTTTCACAACAAGTTAAACAGGAGTATACTGCTTTCCTTCTACTCATGCAACTGGAATGTAAATTTGATTGAGAAATAGATATAGTGGGAGGATGCTTTTAAATTTCTACCTGTTGGATGATTTAAGTTTCAGAGAAGCTGTAGAATGTAGTGAAACAGGTCAGGTAACTAGCAAACATGCAGACATCCCTTAAATATTGGATTAGAACCAATAAACTAGGGTTGTCCTTTTGATGTTACAGAAACATATTCGGGATAAGTTAATAGTATGATTAGAGTGCTTTACTGTTATTATAATTAAAGGTTTAAGAAGGTTTAAGTTATAATGTATTACATATAGTAGCTACTTTATGAACTCATTACAATTACTTGTTGCTTTATTCTTAAACTTTGTACACAAACTGTGACTCAGCAGATTATGCTGTAGCATGCTTCATTTTATTGTTTTATTGTTTTTACCTTTTAAGAACAGGGTACACCTTGTCTGAATTATATCAAGGTTGCAGATGTTTATGCTCTGCCTTCTGGGAGATCTCGGAAGGCAGAGAGTTAAATTTACACAGGCAGAACTTGAAGGTAAAACGCCACCACTTGTGTGACATCACAAATTTTTGGCCAATCACACGGCAAACCTGATTTATATTCCCCATACCAAACAGACCCATTTCTGTTTCTCAGTCATTCTTTACAAAAAAATAATTAAAACAAAGTTAATGATCTAACAAAATGAAAATATTAGGTACAACCATGTGTAAAAGGAAAACCCCACTGCTAGCTGTCATTTGTAACATATTTATATAGCTCCCGACCATTGTCCTGTTAGTCTCGCAAGTTGGATTAAGTAACAAATTATTTTAAACTGTTTGCGCCCAGCTGCTGCCCAACAGAAAATACCTATTGCCTCTTACAACTTAGTGAAGCACTGTAACAACTGGAAAAGATTCTGGAAAAGATGTGAGTCTCNACTCACATTCGCTCTCTCTTGTTTGTTAGTCAATCANTGAGAAGAACGGGGTAGTCTGAAGACGACCAGAGGTGCTGCTTGTGTTCTTTCGGTCCTCCTTCAGATGCCGGTTTCTCTTCTGCGCCCGATGATAATCTATCCAGGTGCGCTATAATCAATCTCCGTCCAGGGGGTATAGGGGAAAGAAAAGGGAAACGAGATAGTGCAGAGTGTATATGACCTTTTCAAAATCTCTCCCCCTTATTTCTCCCTGCTTACTTCAATGCCAATTGGTTTGCATGCATACATGTACTGAATTCGACTCTGAAGACGTGATGATAAGATGACACATTGAGACTTACCGTGTTTCCCCTATAAAAAGACCTATCCTGATAATAAGCCCTACCCTATTTTACAGTAAACTGTCTAAAATAAGCCCCCGAAATTAAGCCCTATCTAAATCACAATGAGGTGTCATAATGTCAGCAGCACTTGGGGAACAATGAGGTGTCATAATGTCAGCAGCACATGGGGAACAATGAGGTGTCATAATATCAGCAGCACTTGGAGGGGCAATGAGGTGTCATAATGTCAGCAGCACTTGGGGGGACCATAATTGGAATAAAATCAGGTCAATGAAATAAGCCCTACCCCAAAAATAAGCCCTATGGTGTTTTTTTGTCCTGAAAAAAAAATAAGACAGTGTCTTTTTATTGGGGAAACACGGTATATGCATACAAACCAAATTGCATTGAAGTAAGCGGAGAGAAATAACGGGGAGAGATTTTGAAAAGGTCACATATGCTCTGCACTATCTTGTTTCCCTTTTCTTTCCACTATACCCCCTGGACCGAGAATGAGTATAGCGCACCTGGATAGACCCGGTGACATCATCATCATCAGGCGCAGGAGAGAACCCAGTATTCTAAGGAGAACCGAAAGAAGACGAGCAGCACCTACGGTCATCTTCCGACACGCCAAGAAGGCACGTTTTTCTCATTGATCGCATAAAGGAAAAGAGAGAGAAAGAGAGAGCGAATGTGAGTAGGTCTCACAGAAACCCAGAATCTTTTCCAGTTTTTACAGTGCTTCACTATACAATCTTTCCTTTTTCCTGAGGGAATCGGTTGGTTACAGTTTAAATAAGGAGTGGTTCCTGCACTGAGGACCCCAAGCTACAAGGATCCATAGAGACTTCTATGAACTGAATGCATGAATTGTCTTTTGGTTAAATAAGGTACTGATATAAGTCCTTAATATGTTCGGCGGTTTGAAGTTCCAATAATAGCGCCCAGCATTAGGGTAATTTTTATATGTTTTATTTCTAGGCTGCGCAAGTTGCCAAGGAATAAGACTTATCCCATTTTTTTTTAAATATAAATCAACTCCTTGGATGCAGGTGTTCCTCCTTCAGCTAATAACAGATTGCTACTGCTCCTCNCACTGCGTTATAGTATACTGTTGCGTCTACAACTAGGGCTCCTTTACCAGCATCTGGATATATTGATATAGTTGTTGATTGTTGGCTGTGGGTTGTATGCAGAGAGTAGTTTGCAATGTGCTGAGTTCAAGTCAGGACAGTAAGGCAACAGATTGGAATTTAGCTCTTATATGTTGTCACAAGGTACTCCATGCATAATTTTTTTATGCAGGTAGATGACTGATTGATAAACCAGTGTTACTAGTGATGAGATGTTACAGCAGATTACACCAGATTACAATGCACTCAAGCATTTCTTTTTAAACAGAACAATATTATAACACAACAGGGGGTTATTAAGCCAATTAACCCTAAACTAAACTGGTTGAGTTTTAAATTAACATGGACTCAGCCAGGAAATTCAATTTAAACCTATATTGTTCTATAGCCACATAAATTCACAGCAGCTTGTTTAACATATCACAAGTAACTGTGGAAAACATCTCATACCAGAGCCTGCACTAGCATGGTGTAGGACAGTGGTTTCCAAACTTTCTTAGTCGGGGCACCCTTAGGGTCTCCATTAATTTTTCAAGGCACCATTATAACAAAATAATTTCCAATTTTTAAATTTTTTTAGTCAAAAAAGTGTAATAACTGTTTAGGTAAAGACAGACAGAAATCTTGTGTAGCTCTTAAACAGGAAGTAAAATTGTGCTTCTATGTAACACTAGCAAGGTGGCACCACATCGGAAAGAACATTCCACGGCACCCCAATGAGAGCGTCACGGCACCCAAGGGAGCCTAGGCACACAGTTTGGGAACCACTGGTATAAAACATGAGTCTCTTCAGCTCCTCCATTATCCTGTTTTTCATCCTGCTGCCAGGAATCCCTTACCCTCCCCATTCACCTTAATTGCACCTCTGACTCCTTGGGGTGCTGTCTGCATCCCGCAGTTACCGTCATCTCTGCTCCTGTTGTCATCTGGCTGCTGTGGATANTACATGCCGTGGCCCTCCCTAGTGAGCATGGCTGCTGTTGGCCTGGAAGCTGGTGCTCCCCTACTCCAGTGATATTGTGGAGATGCAGTTTTCCCCTTGTGGCGACTGTGTACCTCCTCCCTGCTGGCGTCTGTCACCTCCAGCCTAGCCCTTCACTCTGTCAGACTTATTGGCTGTCTATCTCAGTTTTCCGCGTTTGGGTTTTTCCTATTTCAACAGCTCCTCATGTGGCAAGCTCTCACTTCTCACCTCCTACTTCTGGAATTCAGGTATTTGTAATGCCTTTTACACTTGTATCACTGACCAACATGGCTCCATTCAGTGTTCATTGCCTGTACAACTGTGTCACTGGTCACCTAACCCTCGCTCCCCACATGCTGTGTCTTCACTCCCTTCTACCTGTACTTCAGCGCCATTTTGCTTCTACCTCTGGACATAGTGCTTATACAAAAGGAGCGTACAGCAAGAGACAGCTTCCTCTCCACAGCCTCACTGCAGCTCTTGCCTCTATCACTATAATCTGCTTCTCTATACAGCTTCTCAGTCCCCCTTTCACTAAAGTGTGCACAACAGTAAAGTTTCTGCCTACCTCTTTCACTAAAATCTGCACAGTAATACAGCTCTTAAGAGCATCCTTCACTAACGTCTACACTGCAATACGGCTTCTAAGTGCCACCTTCCCTGAAGTTTACACATTAATACAGATCTTAAGTACCTCCTTTGCTAAAGTATGCAGGGACTTGGGTATTTCCCCGAAAGCGAAGATACAAAATCCTGGTGTGGAGAAACTGGCTGGCTTGAATTTATACTGAGGTNATTTATTGAAAGAAACCATCTGGTGAGTAGCCCTGTAATGGCGCTCAGGGACCCTGCTAGAGTTGCATGCACCAGGTGTATTCTGCTTTATATCTAGCACCTGTGGTGGGAGTGAAAACGCTGGGAGACTGAGTGGGAACCAAACCAGAGGGACTGCGATAAAGGATAATATTCAATGCCTGAGAATACTGAAAATAAATGTGAGTAAGATGGCTTCTCTGCTCTTTGTAAAGTAAATTAAGCAGTGTACACTAAATACTGTCTTCTCTTTTCAGAGGAAATTCTACGGAGTGTAAGCCTGTTGAGGACGACGTCTGCAGTCATCAAGCAGGAAGATTGCGGAGATATAGCAGAGTCTGCTGTATAGACTGGGCTTGTTCTGTGTTAGTGTATGTACACTCTCCCTTCGATTGGGGACTATAGACTTTGTTCTTAATAATTTTAAAATCATAGCGCACCTTGAGATTACCTGATTGTATAATATATTGACCTATTTCACTGAATATGCACATCAAAAAGCTTCTAATCTACCAATGCATTGCATCCAGTTACAGTTTCTATAATTTCTCCTGGCTTCGGGGTTATATTTCACTGTATCACCTTCTCAAAATGGGCAAAACTGGCACTGCCTCTGCTTATCTTGCCAAATTTGTGAGACACTTCTCTACTACTCTGCCTGCTGGCTCTTCTCCTATTCATAACACTGACATCCTTGATAATATGAGCGAACACTCGCCCAGAGTAGGAGATCCCTCGCCTACTCTACAGTGGATTCTCAATGCTATACTGGCATCAGAAAAATTGTTGATGGCTAAATTTATTGGTCCAGATGGACATTTCTAACATCCGTACGCCTTATCTAACATCCGTAAAGACGTACGCCTTGTTAAGGTATGAGTGTCTGAAACTGAACGCCACATATGCCACAAGATGCCTTCACACCCCAATTTGCTGTAGAGAGAGCGCATCGCTTACCTTCTCGAACTTCCGCTTCAGGCTCCACTCCTCACACCTTCATAGCTAAATTGCTTCACTACCAAGACCGGGATACACCTGGCCAAAACCATAGGCCTTCTCCTATTTGACTCCAATACCATCTCTGTCTTCCCTGACTTTGCTGCAGATATACAAAAATCAAGAGCCCTATTTACCGAGGTTAAAAAGCATCTTAGTGAATTGGATATTCCATTTGCTTTACTCTACACTGCACATCTTGGAGTGATCGTTTTAAACATGGCAAAGTACTGTATAATGTTTAACAGTGACAGTTCCCTGAAAAGTTTACCCTGATTACCCACTGACACACTGGCCCTTTGAGAATCCAATCAGATTTAATGGGTTTTATGATAGGGGGATGCTGAGGGATAGAGGGATGTTGACATCAAATAGTTGTCTATATAGTTGTTGTCTATATAGTTGTCTATATAGTCTGTAGTAAGAGCTTGATGTCATTTTAGTACAGGCACATAGAGGAGAAAACAGGAGCGCACAGTACACAAGCTGCACTTCTTTATATAGGGACTGACAGTTTGATCAGGCTCTGGGTAAGTGAGGATTTATCGTAAATACGACGTAGGGATATAGGTCTGTATTTGTACTTTTGGAATGACAACTATATTAACATTTGAAATGGTCCTATATGTAACTGTTATAGCGATGAAATCTTCCCTTGGAACAAGAACTGAGAAAGGAGAAACCAGAATGTAGGACTTTGAACTAATCGGATCCTTTGCTCTTTGGACTATATAATCAAGGACATTTGTGTCGTCAATAACATTAGATATGTTCAACTGGAAGGTATATAATTTTAAATTAAATTTAAGTTATTGGAATTTTTTTAACACAAGGTACCAGTCGATAAAGATGATGACCAACACAAAATTATTTAATTAAAATCAAGCCCCACAGACCCACAGTGCCTCCGTTTGGAACTTCCCCAGGCTATTTGATGAAGCAGTAATTAAATCATCCATCAAGGGTTGCTCGCCTCTCCCTGACTCCCACCTGGGCTATGCTAGGCATTATACCGTGTCCCCCCCACGGCTCGCCTCTTTCTCTATGTGAGTCCGCAAAACGATTCTGCACAGATGGTTGGATGCTACGTCTCCAACGACTTCTCTGTTCTTGGAGAAGCTGAGGTTCCTGTTCCATATGGTCTGGCTGGAGACATTAATGAACAAAGGGGCTATGGTGGAAAGTTTCTTTGACATATGGGAGGGGTTCATTGATGTTCTCCCCCCACCCCCTTATTAAACTACAGCTACAAGTCTGCTTTAAGGACACAACCTGGTGCATGAGTAGAGTCATGGAGGGTGACCCCCCGATTGTCATGGCACCCACGTGATTGACTCACCACCATACTCTCCTTAATTGCTCTTCGCTCGCGAATCACCCGATTCGATGACGATGTCACTCCCAATTGTCCCTACTGATGTACCCACATTCAGACCTTAATAACTGTGAAATTGCTTTGAATCCATGTTCTGCATTTAAAACTGATGTATGTCTTGTACCTCTGTATGACTTTTGTGGTTTAAATAAATAGAGTGCAAACTTGTCAAGGGAACAAATAAATGCCCTGAAATCACTAGTCTAGGATAAATCTATCATTATTAGACCAGCCAACAAGGACATGGGCATCGTGATCCAGGATATCACAACATACATTTTGGAAATTGATAGACAAATGGTCTACTTACATTAAACTTAACAAGGTTCCAACCGATGCTTTCCGCCAGGATATTTCTTATTTACAGTTATTTACAGGAGACTGTAAATGCGGTATCATTGCCCACACAAGTAGCCCAATGGTTACTTTGTAGGAATCCTAAAGTTCCAGTTCTGTACACCATTCCCAAGGTGCACAAGGATGCCCAGAATATTCCGGGTAGACTGATAATTTCAGCCAGGGGATCTTTATTCCATCAAATCTCAGTATCTTAAGATCATTTCCTCCAGCCCTGCATACAGGCATTGTCAACTTACCTGCGAGACACAATTGACCTTCTTAATAAATTGCATGACCTCCCTGCGCTCCATAAACCTCTCTTATTGTGTACCAACGACATGTCCAGTTTGTACACGAGTATACCGCATATCCAAGGTATGGCAGCAACAGAACAATTAATTTCTACTTGTTCTTCACATTCAGGTCCTCCAATTCCAGTATATATGGATCTGTTGAAATGCATCTTAACTGAAAATTATTTTTTTTTAACAGAGAAATTTTACTTCAAACAGTGTGAGGTGCAGGGGTCTTCCTGAGACACGAGCAACATTGCCTTGTTGACCCTGGGAGACGTGATGAGGTGGGTATGAAACTGCATGATGTGGAATGTTTCTCCTTCTCAGCTACATCACCCCAGTGGTGGCAGAAGCGAGCATCACGTCGTTGGGTGAGAGCACTACTACATGTGTGGGACGGTCCAGGTGCTTGTGATAAGCAAGATAGGTAAGTGTATTTAATGTTGTGTTTGTCACTTGGTGATGTTGGTTGCATTGAATTTGTGAAGCTGACAGTCCTGATGAAAGCTGATATGATAGCTGATACATTGCCTTTTAGAGTGCAAGTCCAGATTGGGTGAAAAAAAAAAAATATATATATATTTCACATTCCACCGCTTTTAAAATGTAAATAACTTTTTACGTCTACTGTTTTTATATAATTTGTAGCCAACGCCTCAGTTCCTTCACTAGATAAAAGTCCATGAATCATTATTTGAAATATGTTGATAAAAATCCTTAAAACTTTCATTATCACCATCCCACACTGTTAAAATGTCATCTATATATCTGCGATAAAATTCTATATGATCATTACAAANAAATTACTGCACATTCCCATTCTCCCATATATAAATTAGCAAAAATAGGTCCAAATATAAAACCTGTCTAAACATTGTAAATAGTTATGCGATAAAATGAATAAAATCATATCGCATATAAAAGAACTATGCTCCTCACTCATATTGGGGTCAGGAAATTTCTTACTGCCTTCTTACTAAGTTCGGTCAAGAATTCCTTTAGACAATAGCTTATAGGATTCAGTGTCTCCTAGTAATACAGTTGCCTCTACTTCGTAATCCTTCTATATTAGACCTCCCTCTTTGTCCATGGGTTTTAGCACTAGATTTTGGTTATGTTTTAATTGTTTCATAGCACTTAGTTCCCTATAGCTAAGACTGTGTTTTGTACTAGGAAAATCAAGGGAGTCCCAATCTTTCTTTATCATTTCAAACAAAACATTTCTATCTGGCTGCTTCTAGACTCCAGGGCATAGTACTTCAAGGGGCATTTCAGATTGGATTTATTGTTTACTTCATAATATTTTTTTTGTATATTATTCTCTATTCTAAAGAAGTGGCTTTTTAAAGTAAGCTTTTGGATAAATTTATTGAGATCAATAAAAAGTATGAATCTATTTGGTTTGGATGTAAGGGCAAATGATAAGCCCTTGCTAAGTAAAGATACTTCTGTATATATATTGTATGTGGTCTCACAGGTTATAAATTCCTTTACTTTGTGGGTTGACTATTTTTCCTCATCTTCTTAAAACCCACTTTTTATGAAGGAGGCTATTTGTATATTTTCTTTTAGTAGACTCCTCTCCCCCCCCCCCCTTTTACTTGGGCAAATGCTAAAAAATCCGACTCCTTACTGGCATTTTGGTCGGAGGCTGTGTATTTATTGTTTATAGGAGTGTTATTTCTACGCTGGGAGTAGATGTTCCTGCTGTTGCCTCCATAGTTCTTCACCAGCGGCTGTTCTGACTGTGGAAGCTGGATATTCTGCTGAGAACCTTGAAAGGAGGAGAACATCCACATATTAAACACTCTGCGGGGTTGTAATATATGCTGTTTTATTTTATCCTTGTGGTAGGACATTTTTAACAGTGTTTAGTAACATTGTTTGTTTTTTAACGTACTTCACTATTGAAGGCATTCTTCTGTTCTGTCTCTTAAATCCTGAAATACATGTGTACGTGTTTAGAGAGGATTACTGAGACATGAGATTCCTGGCATAAAAATTTGACATACGCCTTACCCAAAGTGGACCTCTGGTACGCTGATTATAGATACATACCACAACGTTTTAATACAATATATATCTCTTCTGAGCACCACTATTCTATACTCTCCAGCGGTAACTTCTTACTGTATGGGGTTTTATAGTGTGAAGATATTTTTTAGCAATATTGCACTATTGTGTTGTTATTTTTTCTTTTATGTATACACAGAATTCTACTATTTTTGGTCTTTCATTGCTTTACACCGGAACTGTGACTGTATTCTGGCGCTACTTAACTAGTTTCCTTTTGTAGAAACTTCTTTTCATGTACTTTTGTATTAGGGTTTCTGGGACACCGACGGACCCCGTCACACAGGTTTAAGCAGCCTTCTTTAGTTGGAATACTCCACATAAATGTAATATGTTGGTGGGTGGCAAATCTGTTTTAAGATAAACCAAAAAGATTAAGAGAAGTGATCATGGTGCTCATTCCAAAGAAATCAAGTTATTAGGCTGAAAAAGTTATTAGGCATGATTTAGTCAAAAATGGGCAAAACAGTGTTGCAGTGGAGGTAAAATGTTAGTTTTTGCATGCAGGGAGAATAGTTTAGTTTTGCATTTTGCACACAGATACTGACCAGCGTTACTGTTACACTGTTATTAGACTTGGACTAGTAAACGTCATTTCTTACCTGTAATACTTGATGGTTTCCGATCAAAAATATTGTTTAAAAAGTGAGACCTTGTGATCACAAATAGGAATAATGGCACTGTAGATGCTGAATCTATGAAGTAGAGTGAAGAACAAGAATGGAATGTCACTCACTGTTGTATCTGTCCTGATGATGATGACACTGCAAAGGCTGACCTGTAATTAGGAATCCTGTATCGGGTCCCACTTGAGAGCTGGAGGATCAGGATCCCATTGTTAATTCACCTCGGTGTAAAGGAGGTAGGAGGTACTCCCCTCTGCTGTGCTGCAAGGTTGGTAGGTTGCTGCAGGCGTATGATATTAAAGCATGGAATGGGTAATGGTTTCTCCAGAAATTGGACCAGGTGGACAGCCCAGACTTAGTGGTGCCATTTAAATAAAGCTGAAAGTGCTGTACTAGTGACCGGAATAACAGAAAATCACATATTTTGGTGGAGAAAACTTCCTGCAATATACACATACAAGTGGGAAGGTCTGCGCCTGGATCCAGACAAACTAGCTGCGTCACGTTTCGTTCCAAATGGAACTTTATAAAGCAGTGGAAGTCCATGCCGCAGATGACGTATTTATAATAGTTCTCCATTATGAAATGAGATAGATTGGAATTGTGGACGAGCAACAAAGTAACTATAATATTATAAGGACAAGATTATATACTGCAATTAAAATGAACTTTAGATTCAACAGATCAAAAGTAATATTACAACAATTTTATATTGTATTCTAAAGAATAAAAAAAGTAAAGAAAAAGCAATAAACAAATATAATAAATATAGTAAGATCATTGCTGAAAGTTCTGTGGATCAACAGACTTATGACCAAATAGCTCAACACATACAAAAAACTAAACTAAAGGTATGATACTTACTGTGTTTGATTCATGTATTACCTTTACGTGCAACGACCTTTAAACCATGAGAGCATNTTTAAAAAAAATATATATACAAAACGCAACAATAACACCTTTTACATAAAGTTTATTATAAAAAGTACTTAACCACTCCCCTCCCCACATTTCAGAGTATGTAACATTTTCTTGAAATGTACAAACATCTCCTATTAAGACAAAGAAATGATGCTCCATTAAACAGTAGATAACACAATATGTCAATAAATTTAATTACAGAGAGGGTTAGTAAAAAAAAAAAAAGTTTGAAAGATCACCACAATGGGTTGACAATTGGTTTTAAGTCGTGGGACAGAGATGTTTCAGTAGGATGGAACACTTTAAGAATATTGGAGCATAGGAAAGGCAAATAATGACTTTTCATTGATGTACATTATGTTAGGGCTGACGATCGTGACAGGCGCAGCTTATAGCTGCTGCGATCGTCTGCCAAATTCCCCATCTGACAGTACAGCCAGGAACTCTATCTTATTGGTGGTCAGGGATCACCTGTCCTGTCTGTCTATCAGCCAGGTAATCGCCCCTCCTCCTTCTCCTCCTCCTGCTTGGGGCACGGCTTATTGTTACCTGGGCTGTCTCCTTGGCAGCCGGGGAAGAGCCTATCAGGGGAAGGAGGGCTGGCC
>JABWIB010007674.1:0-17202 GCA_016617825.1 Platyplectrum ornatum
GTGCCGGTGACATCACTGGGTCACATGACTGTACCAGTCACGTGGTACTCAGTTCGGGCGGGCTGCTTGAAATCTTTCACTTCCTGTGTGAAGAGAGTAGCGGTGATCGCCACCACCATAGAGTACAGGTAGGATGGGGCCGGCGGTATGCATTGTTATGGGCAGCTCCCTGATTTCATGTACAGTCTGGATGCTTTGTACACTGTCACCGCAATACGGCGACAAGGCGGCCGTTTGTATGGCTCTGACTGTCAAACGTTCCCCTATGAGNTCCTATGTCAGGAAATAACCGGCTAGGTACATAACCTGCTTTTATGTTGAAGTCNGATATGTGACATTGGTGTTATGGTGGTATCACATACATCATGGTTGCCAACTCTCCCTGAATATCAGGGAGACTCCCTGGAAAGTGGGTGATCTCCCTGACTCCCTGAAGTGCTGGATAATCTCCCTGATGCTCATTCAGGTGAAGAAGACATTGTGTTATGATGATAGAAATCACACATTGTGTCCTATTTCTATACAGATAATGAAGTCATCATTGCATAGGTAGGATCAGCACAGGTTGATAGGTATATAGTCTTGGTTATCAAGACCTACATCTTTGAATACCTATTCATTTTAATGTAAACAAAAACTACAACTCCGCTATAAACATGCCAGTTTGCTGAGTTTAGGACATCACGGTATTTGAGAAGGGGTGATGGACAAAAACATAGCTGGATTTAATGTGAATGTTTCCATTTTAATCCTGCCTTTAAATGTAATAAAAGAATATAGACAGCTATTCTAACATCTATAATGAGCCATAAACCTTTACAGAACATACTATGTCAGATCTCAGCATTCATTAACAATGGCTTGAGTGGCTGAGGCAGCTGTCAGATATTGGGAGAGGAATGGGAAATGTACAGGATAGAGGGATATTGTGGGCTCCCAGCCTGATAATAATGAAATAACTTTGCTATACCCGGNGCTGCAAGGAATATGGCAACACTTATTATTCACATCCTCCAACTGTACAGATGTAGCCTGTTTCTTACTGTCTGTACCCACCAATAAGATGCTGCACAGACAATCTGTGAATGTCAGGCCAGGCCCCTTTGTGGACATAGAAACATAGACATAGAAAGTGACGGCAGATAAGAGCCACATGGCCCATCCAGTCTGCCCCAAGTTTCTTGTGTTTTGTTTTGTTTTTATCACACATGTTAGAAATTATGTATTCCTTTTGGTGTCAAGGGCAGGGTTATCTCCCTGGTGGTCTAGTAAGGCCACATATATAGCAGCATCAGTTCATGCATAGTCTGTTTCTGTAAATTACATTGTCAAATACATTAAGCAAAATAATATTTTGGGNTTGTTTCTATATGTATATATTTTTTTCATACTGCTATTTTATACTATTTAAAATAACGCATCTCCAAAAATACAATGATGTAGTTTACATAGTCAGAATATTAACTGTAGGTGAAAAGCTCTTAATTCTGCTTTACAGTTCCCTCTTTACGTACCATCTCTTATTATGTGGCCAATTCTAGCCTGTACTGCTCTGGCCCCTGGCATNGGACAATTATGGGACACCAATGTCCCTGTGCAGGTGACCCTTGGCTATTCAGGCATAGTTGCCACGAGGAGATCGGACCTCGAGAACCTCCCACCTCATCCTTAAATAAAGGGAGAGTAAACTGGGCCGCCAAGAGAAATTTTGGGCCCTGGTACAGCAACTTCCTGGGGCTCGTCATATTTAGTAAGCACTATTTTTTTCCGCTATTTTAACCATGTGTACCTAGCTTTACACATAAAAGCAGCTCTCACTACAGATCAATAAACAGTTAAAGAAAAAACCTACAAAACCCATCAATCTCAATCACGGGCCCCCTGTCAGCTCTGGGCCCGGGTAAAGAGTACCCCTCCCTCCCTCGATGACCCTGGGTGTAAACATAAGGAATTATCGGTTTATATATTATTTTCTTGTAATCTTTCTTGATACCTTTTATAATTATATCTTTCTTTACCTACAGTTTGAATGCAAGCACCTTCTAGAAGATGGATGTTTCATCCAACTCATCCTTTTCAACTCAGACTGTAAAGAAACATATACAGGGAAAAATCAATGGGTCTTTGAAAAGTGTAATGTTTCAGACATCTCTTGCTGCAAAAATCAAGACCAAAAACTTGAGTAAGTATTCGTAATACACAGTCTTGCAAATGCGTTACCTTAAAATGACTTTTTTATGTATTTTTGTACTGTCTTTGTTTAAGCTTTGCATTATTAAAGTAACAACTGGTTGTCCATGCATTATTTTGCATTATATTGGTAAAATAAGTAAACTGTGCTGATGAAAAAGCCACTTAGTTACCTACCTGATATGTAGCATCAATCCTGTTTGCTCTGGATCACNCTTCTGCAGGTCTGCCCAACCTGTGGCTCTCCAGGTGTTGTGAAACCACAAGTCCCAGCATGTTTTAACTGCTTAGGCATAGCTGATATCTGACAAAGCATGCTGGGACTCAGTTTCAGAACACCTGGAGGGCCACAGGTTGGCCAGNCCACCCCAGAGTAAAACATATAGGGGCCGATTCAATGCTCATAGCGCCACACAAACAGCATAAGGGGGATTGATCGCGCTGTATGAACTCGCGGCTCAGTAAAAGGTAGCTGGATTCGGCTACCATACATAATGGTCGCTAAAAAGTACACTAGCTTTTGAATCTGCCCCAAAGTTTCACACATCAATAAGTGTGAATAATGGAACACCAAATGACTAATATGTTGGTCCATTAAGTTGGATAAATATAATTGGCTCCTTTGGTGCATATGTTTTGTTAGTGCTAGGCCTGTGTGCTACTTATGCTCTAGTATTATGCACTGTACCACTAGATATCCTCCTGGGCCCATAGCAACCAGTTAGATTTTAGCTGATATTGTCTAACATGTATTAGGAAAGTGAGAGCTAAAATCTGTTTGGATGCTATGGGCAACATCCCCCCTTTTTCATTCCTGCCACTAATCATCTGGGACCTCTGTCAGAGGATGAGTTTATGCAAGACCCCCCCCCCCCAACCCCTCTTTCCATATTAATATATTTTATATTTATCCTTTATAGAGATTTAGGCTATGGGACTGAGAGGTGACTCAGACTGTCAAAGTGTTCGCAGCCTAATGTGATCTATTGACATCTATTATGGAACTGTGCGCAGGTTTTATGCTGCAGTTGCAGATTGAGATCTTTACACTCTCATAGGCAAAACCATGTTGAATTGCAGGGGAGGTGAATGGAATTAATTGCAATCAGTATTACAGGTGAGAGATGATGTTTCCAGCACAAGTCTAATAACAGTGTAACAGTAACACTGGTCAGTATCTGTGTGTAAAAATAAAGTATTCTCCCTGCATGCAAACACTAATATTCATTTTGCCTCCCCTGCAATTCAACATGGTGTTGCCCATGAGAGTGTAAAGGTCTGAATTTGGCCCTAAGTTGGCATATTAGCTGTATATAGGCAACTTTTTGGTTAAAGTATATATTTTCTAATCTGGGGCATGAGAGATTATGTAATACCAGGTTGCACAATTTAAATCATGATTTGCTTAGAAAGAGATTTGTAGGTTACTTTTGAAGTCTGGCCATCCTGGCAGGAAACCAGATGCCATTTGGCTATATTTCAATAACAAAATAAGTCTGTCCCTAGTAAATCTGGATGTAAAACATACAGTAAAGTAATGCAGTGGCTTATAGCAACAATAATAGACCATTTCAAAAAAATGTGCTTCAGATTCTGATGGCGATGGAAGCGAAGGTCCAACTATTTACACAAGTAAAAATGTATCAGTAACTGAATGAATCCATGGGTTGCATTATTTAAATCCGACTAACACACTTGTACAATCCAAAACACTCAACAGCTTGGGAACTGAAGCAGCTAAGGTGGTTGCAGGCTAGAGAGCCTTTTCTGTGGAGGATGTGGATAAAGACGTGAACGTATTTCACTTGGATTCAAACAAGTGATTGAGTGACATTCAGAGCCTAATTGTACTACTTGATGCAGTTTATATTTACTGTATTCTCTTACAATGTTCATTTTGTTATTAATGTATTACTAAAACAAGGTGTAAACATCTAAAATTAAACTGATTATTAAAGCATTTTAATAAAATTTAAGTCAGATAGGCCCAATTTTTTTTTAAAGATTATTTTGAATCTTCTAATGCATCTGTTACACTGAACATCAGTGGTCGAAGTGGAAATTTAGAAGTGGGGGTATGGACATTCAGAAGTGACGGTATAAAAAAAACTGAATATAATGGAAGTCAATGGCGATTTGGAGTTTTTCAATTACATCAGTGGGAGAAGTGCCGGTATGGCATACCCCCATATACACCCCAACTTCCAGCCCTGCTGAACATAGTAAATGTCTGTATTACAATGACCTATATGAGAGTTATTGAGATATCTATCTTTGTGTAAATGGGCAAAAAAAAACCCAAATAAACAAAACTTGAAGGTATAGTCCTGTCTGTTTCCACTGCGGGGTATATTTACTAAGCAGGGAATTTGCTGGGGAATTGAAAAGTGGGGAAGTTGCCCATAGCAACCAATCAGATTCGAGCTTACATTCTCCAGTATGTAAAATGAAACTGAGAGCTCGAATCTGATTGGTTGCTATGGGCAACTTCCCCACTTTTCAATTCCCTGCTTAGTAAATATACCCCTGTCCATTTTCAGACCTGCAGCGTGACAAGGTGTTGGGTCAACNGATAACATCATTTACTTTTATTCATTATAATGCACTAATGCATTTGTGTTTTTATTTTTTAGATAACTCNTCTTATTTAAAAGTATTACTAAAAAACAACAACAAGGCTTTAGCATGTGCATTAACGGCTGAAAGACAGAATTCTAGGAGGCTAGAAAATGACAAGATGTTCTTACAGAAGGAAGTGAAGATGCTGCATTATCAGAATGCTCTGCTGAGACAAAACCTCAGTATTGCGGTAAGACTGACAAATACAGTAAAGGTTTAATGGGACATTCATCTGAGAGTTCTGTACATTATTTATGTTTTACCTGCAGCTCATGCTGAGGAAGTAGTATAAGAAGGTAGAGCCTGGGGTTGCTGTGAAACAAACTACCTGTATGTGTCAGGGAGCTGGATTTTCTTCATGCCTAAAGATACAGAGCTGCTTATTTCTACCGTTTTTTGTCCCATTTATTACAAATTGTTGCCAGTAGTCAATATAGTTTCTTTTAAACACCAAGTGCAAGATTAACAATGAATTGTGTCAATCCACACTACTGCCCTATAGGTGTCAGCAGCACATAAACCAGATCACTGCTGGGCTGTACGGAAGTTGGAGCAGAGGATTTCTATTCCTTTCTGCTAGGGATAGGTGGAACAGAATTGTTTTATGGTGATGAACGGCTGGAGTGAGGTCAAATTTTTCATAACTGCTTGCACTTTATGGTGTATACANAAGAAATCCACTTCTTATCTTTCACCTAATATTACATTATTTTTGTGGTTTTACCTCTATACGTGATCTGAACACTATTTGAACAGATCTGCTTGTTGTTTCTTGTATGGTTATGTTGNTGTCCTAAACTAATGTTTAGACTTGGCAGTAAAACAGTTGATGCTGGTTTTCTTTTCAGCACACCATGCTGAAGGACATTGATTTATTCCTGAATATTAACCTGCCTGCTGCAATTGAAATAACCAGCACAATGGAGGTATGTATGGTGGTCTATGGAGAAGTGTTGTGAGTAAACTTGATACTTGCATGTAATAATAAACTCATTCATATATCGCAGAGAAAAAACAAATACTAAACATTTATTTTTGCATCTTTAAAAAATGTACTGTATTCTGTTCTAAATTTTGTGTTATTCTTTTATATAGCCATTAGATCTTCTATCATCAGATAAAAAAAAGAGCAAACGCTTCAGTCGTCAGAGTACCATGTCTCTGGAAGAGGATCATGAATTTAGGTAAATTTGGCACCTTCTGTTTCTTTTTGTATAGGATGTAAAATTTAGTTTTCTGTAGTTAATGCACACACAAAGAAACCACCTGAATTCTTAATAGTATTATTTTACCCTGCCAGCAATGAACTTTATCTGTCTTTAATTTTTTTATAGTTTATACAGAATATTACACATGACAGCTGATTCAGACACTTATGTCTTACTTTAGCCTTGATTTGTAGTATTACAATATAATTTGAGTGACACCAAATTCAGCTCTGTAGGTTTGTTTTTTTTAATTCATGATGCCTTGGGAGTTGTCTTGTAGCTGCTTTATTGTTCAATCTGTTCAATCTGCATAATGCCCCAGTGAACGCTGCTGTCTAGTTTTCTGAGTATCCATAATAAATACTACTTATAAACCATTAATGCAGTGGTATGCTCCAGTTACATGTTCGTCCACATGGTGGCGCTATGCAGAAATATGAATGGGTGTCATTTCTCTGAAGATTGTGGTACACACTAAAGTTTTCTCCAGACATTGGGCCATCACTGATCTTTTAAAATTGGAAGCTCCTAAAAACAATTGTGATGCAGCATGTGCCAATTCTGTAGTACTGTTAGACAGTAAAAACTGGAAAGATTTTGGAGCAATAAGATGATTATTGCATTGGAACAAAAACAGTCAGATAACCCACCTTCCAGTAACCATTTTTCCTTGCACATAAGAGTTTCCGCAGATGCCGGCAGTATAGTGCACACCCCTAAAGCTGATCCCAGACTATACCATGTCCCTGGCTCGTCACTATTTTCTCTAACCAGAAATATTCCTCACCACACTGTGCCGATTGGTGGATTATTGTATTTTATGCAGATAGTCTAAAATAAAAAGGCAAATGCAGTCTTCCATAGGTTCCTTTGACTGGCCTTTTAAGAGCTGCAACTACAGTATTTCTCTTGTCTGCTTTTTCTATTTTACAATCTTGTTCAAAATGTTCTTGATCCATTGTATGTCTGAGATACAGGTCTAAGAGAACATTAAATAACTGGTTTCATAAGTTTTCAATTTTCTCTCAAAATATTATAATTGTTTTATATTAGATTGACAGGCATGGCGTTAAGGGTTCCTTCCAGTACAGTGGAGCAGCAGAAACACACCCGTGTCCCAGAGGTTGTACTGAGTGAAGATTATCCTCTTCAGGTTTCACCATCTACAAGCTCCCACATTGTCCTAGAGAAGTCTGATCAACAGGCAAATAACTCTCTTACATTACCCTCAAAAGGTGATTTGATAACATTAAATTAACTTTGGCCACCTAGATAACTTACAAATAATGTATTTGATAACAACGTATTTATTTGCTTGTATTTCATAATACAGTGTTCACTCTCACTCACAATATTAAGAGTGACCTAAAATGAAACTCTTATTTGAATGTTGAATTTTGAATTTTTGTTCTACGAATATAAATAATGGTCAGACATTGAGCCAACAATATGATCAAATTTATTCTACTTTCAGTTTTCTAGTAGAAATTTAGTAGACAAGTAGGGTCTCAAGTTGCAATCAACAGGACAAAATAAAGTATTTTATAGTGCTGCATACCTTAGTTTATTCTCCATTTTGTTTGAGATTTAGTATCCCCTTATAAATTATCCTATGTGTGCTTAACCTGTTCTGTTGTATTAGCCTCTACCACTTCTGATGTATATGATGAATAATTCTTCCACACATTTCCTCTAAACTTACCAGCCTCCAGTTTTCTATGCAGTCCTCACTGACAGAGCATGTTTTGCAGCTCTCATCACAATCACAAGTGATAAAACTTTTGTGTATCTTTTCACATATGTCAGTCAGCAGTGACCATTGGTTGAGAGAACCCCTGCCCTTTACATAACATTGAAAACATCAGGAATAATTATTTTTTGTGGGATTTTTTTTTAGACATATGAAGCTCCCCCAGATGTTTGAAAAGTGATAATAATAATATGTTGTTTTTCTCTCAGAAAGCCTTTCAACATACAATGAGAGTACAAGTCGGAACAGTTTATGTAATTCAAGAGCTTGTGATCCTCCGTTCCATTTGGATGAAACCCTGACCTCCAGCAGAGGAACACACAGTGATCGATATGTTACAACAAGAAGGAAGCGCTCTGCAATTTCCCGTTCAAGTGCACAGTCTGTGAATTTGGATGTAGGCACAAGCAGAGAGAGTTGTCCTATTACACAGCGGGAGATAAATGCAAGTTCTACTCTTCCAGATATATGTGATGAAACTAGTTTGCATTTTGACTTTGTCAGGCGAACAAACCGGCCATCCAAACTCTCGTGTTCTTTTTCCCAGTTTGAGAAATTAGACACTGATCAAAATCTTCATACGAAGAGAGAGAGCTCAGATTTTCCAGCCATAGAAGACGAAGCAGTTACCGCTAATCAGACTTTTGTTCAAAATGCATCTATTGAAGAAGAGAAAACTATCTATGAAGCAGATATGGAAATTACTTCCAGCGATTCCGCAGCAATACATGCCATTGTATCCAACAAAACCACCCTAAAATCAAAATTCAAGTCAAACGTGTCAGTAAAACAAGACAGAACATCATTAAGAAAGGTAAAGCTTCCGGTTCGTGAAAAATCGAATAAGAAAAATTTCTTATGTGATCAAAAAATTATAAGTTCATCTGAAAACAAACATGCGTCACAGGCTACCATTGGCTCCAATGAAATAACTGCCCCAGAGGCCAAGCTTTCTGCACAGCTAAATTTATCACCACATACAAGTGAGCAATATGATTATCGGAGAACATACGTTTTACCAGGACCTGTAAAGCTAAGGAAGAATGATGATCTGGAAAGTGCAACACATTCAAACAGTGTAAATGAAATGGTGGGAGAGCCTACAAAGCAAACAGCCTCTGTTAATAATAACAGTCCTAATAATACAGCCTTACAGAGTGGACATAGTGAATTTACCTTTCCTATTAAACAAAAGCATAATAGTGAAACAAGTCAAGGTTCAGGAGAAGCCACTTCTGAAGAGAAGGGAGAACAAAAAAGCCGAAAGAGAGTCTCAAAAAGTATAAACCATTTTGGTAAAAAGAAACGAAAAATTAACTCACATTCGATAGATGAAAAACATCTCGGAGAAGATAAGGACAAGAACACAAGTGTGTCTTCTGAGCAAGTAGACAATCGCATGGGAACTAATCTCCTTGACAATTATAATATAAAGAACCAAGGACATCAAATCCGAAGAGAAACCTATGTTATTAGTGCAGAAAAACCACTTCCAGTAACATCTGGCTTTCTCTCCAAAAATCAAATAAATTATAGGAGAGATACGTTTGTAATTCCTAAGCCGATCCACTCTGCTTCCATTGCAAATAAAACTCTAGAGTTAGAAGAGGACTCTCCATTGAACGAGAAAATACCTGTTGTACCTAGAGATGTTTTCTCTAAAACTGATATTGGTTTAGATTGTAACAAGGCGGATTCTAAAACTGGCAAAATAAATCCTGTGCTAGATGAAGACTCTGATAAATGGAACTATAAATGTCCAGAATCAAAGGGAACCTCTACAATCTTCTCTCGATTGGACAAGTATAGTTGTAGTATGCCGGCTAAACAGTGTGACCTAGATAAAGATTTTCTGGTTCGGGAAAGCTCTGGAAATGTGCCTTCAATTTACAATAATAAACCTGCTAGGATACTGAATACTATTTTGTCTAATAAGCGAGACTCTCTTATGCTTGATATGGTTAGTGAGTCCATACTTGAGGAAACACTGGANAGCCCAAGTTTTGTAGAATTCCCATCATCTACCGACCCTGAAGGTACATTCTGTGTCTCCTTAAATACTACAACACCTGTGGAACTTCCGGTGTCTGAAGACTGTAATAATAGGGAGCTGTCTTATGCAGCAAAGTGCCTCGGTGTTCTGGATGAAAAGGACTTTGGAAAGTCACACGACCAACTTCACACAACTGTTCCACAAAGTAAGGCTGAAAACACAACTGTTCCACAGTGTAAGGCTGAAAACACAACTGTTCCACAGTGTAATGCTGAAAACACAACTGTTCCACAGTGTAATGCTGAAAACACAACTGTTCCACAGTGTAAGGCTGAAAACGAAACCATAATGATTCAAGAACCAGGTAATAATGTCTACTCTATATCTCTATATTTACACAATGCAAAATGTTGGCAAAACTCAGCTAATGGCATGAGTGATTAGTGCTGGGGATTCTTATATAGGTAGATAGTTATTGTGCAGAAACCAGTTGATGTTCACATTACCTAGGGTGAGCAATTAAAGTGTAGAAAATTGGCTTCATATTGCTTGCATTTTGCACATTACCTTACCATCTGTGGTGTTCCACGGATGGTTCCGAGCAACAGTTTAATTCATGTTCTAGATAGGAAATATCTGTGTAAAATTGAGTAAAGCCGCGTTCAGATTGCCTGCGGCCAAAAAGCCACAGACCATCGCTGGAAGCCAACGAAATCGGCGGCTTCCAGCTAAAAATCCTCCAGGAAACGCCTGCTTCACAGTGAAGCCGGCGTCCTGCGAGAAGGGGAGGGGACCTAAAAAGACTGTGATCGTAATGATCACGTGTCTTTTTAGTCCAATCGCCTCCCCTCATGCCGGCTTTAGAGCGTTCAGTTTGCCTTAAGAACGGCGGCATGCCGCCGATTAGCCTAAGGTGCCGTTCTGAAAAGGCATCGTTCAGATTGCCTTGAAACAGCGCCTTTTCCACTAGAGGCGCCGTTTTAAGGCAATCTGAACGGGGTATAATAGATTCAGAGAGAAGGTGTTTGGCTGGCCCATCATGTTAGGTTGCATGACCTGGGTAGTATAGATGTTTGTTACTCCTGCTTGTACGCATAGTATTGGAAATATGAACTACTAGAATTATGCGATGTAGCTTCCAGAATATGATCGCTTCTCTTACATTTAATTTGGTCCTTAGTGGTATGACAGGAATTATGAAAGAGATGAGAATGAGGATTTGCATGTCTCAGTCACTTTAGCTTGTANAGCTTTTGAAGACATCTTGGTGTAAAATTTCTTTTCCTTTTTTTTTTTTCTTTCTGGCCATTTGCCAGTTTTCCATGCTGTACACATGAGGATCACACAATTTTACACTTTAGATGTGAACAGGACACTAATGTTGAATCCTGAACAGAAAATACAGTATAAGAAGAACAAAGCTCCTCTTTCATAAGGGTGTTTTTCCTACCAATCCAACTACAAGTTATTGCAGAGGTCAACAATGGGACCTGTTCAGACAAAGAAAATCCCAGGTCCAAATCCCTGCCCAGTAATTTTGCAAGGCCCCAATCAGGTTGACAGAAAAAAACAGGGAATGCTGGATAACGGATTTTTATGTAACTTGGTATCACCATAATAATTTCTTTGGCAGATTTGTTCTCTTAATATGCCGAATGAATAAATTCTGGTTTTACATGTGTGCGCTTCTTTATATTTTTCCTTACTTCACCAATGAGGCTTTTATATAAGCCCTAAGAATAGAGTTCTATGCATAGTATGATTCATTGGAATTCATATTTTATTCC
Organism: Platyplectrum ornatum; assembly: GCA_016617825.1. NCBI lineage: Eukaryota > Metazoa > Chordata > Amphibia > Anura > Limnodynastidae > Platyplectrum > Platyplectrum ornatum. Next base: position 11,548 of record JABWIB010007674.1, read on the forward strand.
ACAGATAACAAACCTTTACAAGATTTGACAAACAAAGTTCTTGAAGCCGTCAAACAATCTCCATCAAAGTCTAGCTCGAATGAAGATGACTCCAAAGGATATACAAGGAGAAGACGCAATGCAGTGAACTACAAAGAGCCTTCTTTAGGAAGGTAAGTCCTGATGGATTAATCATTAAAACAATATCTATCTAACTCCATCAAGAATAAATCATAAAGCATTTTAAAATCTGGTTCTCGCATTTACATAGAATCCATTTATAATTAAGGAATGTTCTACTGATCAGGATAAACTTTTCCATTGGGAGAGTATTGCATGTGCTGCCAATAATTTGTCTCAGATTTTTCTTTTTCATTAAAACTAATATCTGCTTTTGTAACTTTAACAGAAAATTGAGGCGCTGACATCTAGAGCTCATGTCTGGATAAAGAGAGAATTCAGCTGTGGAAGTTCATTGTTCAGTGAAATATTGTGACACCTGGCTTCTGGTGACTGATCTTAAAATACCTATGATCATTTAGACATATTTCTGTCATTTTACCTAAGGCATATATAGTTAAAGAGAATTTTCTATCCCTCATATTTACCAATGATGCACCGTTGAGGGATAAGCGAGTCTGCGAGCACTAACAAGACTGATCCATACTCAAGTGAAATGGTCACTGTTCTGATTTTATTATTTTAAAGGCACACAGCGGTACTTGGGACCATTGTGGGTTTTCNTTTATATTTTTTTACCGTATTAGTTTCAGTATTTAAGAAAAAACTGCANGTTTCCTGTATTTTGTGTGTTTGCTGTTTTCGATACTTGGTGATTACACATTATGTACCATTATTTAAAGCAGTAAATTGGCTAAGCTAGTTTATTTAATGACAGAACTGTTTGTATCTTGTATGAATGACTTGTTATGAAGGTTTGGTGAGTTTTTTTTATCAGGAGGGAGGATGCTTAAGTTTAGTTAATTTTCTGTCTAACTTTTTGTTTTGTAAATAAAGATTTAAGTATGCAGTATCTGTGTATTTTCTTAAATTACTTGTTGTGTTCAAATAAAATGAGTGTAGTAGATACTCACTATGACATAGATGGTAACATTGAAAGGGTTGAGCTGGGATTTCTGGCAGAACCAGTGCATCAGTGGTGGGTAAGAAGAGGTTATTTATTGTCATTTGCAGAGCCAGAGGGGCGTATGAAGAAATCCACACTCCCAGGTTTCTATATATTTTATTGTAGAGCTTATTCCTGTCCAACTGCTCTATATGGCCATGTAAAGTGTCTAGGTATACATGGGATGACAAATCTTTCAATTGTAGTTAGTGAAGTGCTTGATTTATAAATAAAACTGGTGGAGCAGACTGAAACCACTAATGTGCCTTTTGCAGCCGTTTTTTTTTCTATTCACTCTTGTGTGTGGCCAGCTTAAGTCACCATTTTGCTGGATCTTTTCTATTGGCTTACCTCCTGTAACCCTAAAAATATAAATGTCCAGACACTTAATGGGACTTTTTTTTTTTTTTACAGGTTCAACAAAATTTTATTTCAATGACACATGATACTGTGTTATGGAAATAAAATTTTGTTGAACCTGTAAAAAGTCCCATTGAGTGCCTGGACATAAGCCATCTTTGTATACCCGACCTATTCAGAGCATCTGAGCATGGAGGAATTTTTAAGAAGAGTGACGATCTGCAGAACAGAACAATTTTTTTTTTTTACTAGAGAAAAGTCAAATACAAGAAAACATTTTTCATAAGCAAATTTGTTTATTAAAAATAACAGATGTTCTGTTACAAAAGGACACTGGATAANAGTTGAAGTAAATATTCACATGAACATGGGTACACTTGTAGACATTTCCAGTTATATTTTAACATTTTGTTAAAAATGCCATAATATCAGCCATAATACGCCAAGAACCTGTAATACCTTTAGATGCAAACTTGACCNAGTTTTATTGAATGTGTTGTCTGACTGCAATAATGTTCTGCCATGAACATAGAAGAAATAATAAACCACAATATTGTGCAAAAAAGGCCAAAGATTTGCTGGAACATAAAATTAGATAAAGAATATCTAATACTATTTTAGTGGCAGACACAGAAACCCAAATGGAATNGTTGTGGTGAAGATGGCGTGAGTACTCAATGATGATCATTTCTATAGCATAGTTTGCAGTGCACACTGCAGATATTGGGGCAATCAAACAATCATCATGTGATTGGAATGAGAATTGTCAGATAAGNCTCCAGTGTGTACCTGCTTAATAGTTACAATGGTTTACATGGTGCAGTTCATAGTAATTGACAATAGAACAGTTTTGTAAACAAACCTTCAATATGCATTGTATAATTCCCTAAATAACCATGATGCATTCACAGTAAAAACCTGTAGAATATCTATCAGTCCTACAGCGGTCATTATTCAATCCAGCAGNTTTGGCTCATAGCACAGAAGTATCCTAGTCCACACATACAAGCTATGATACATTCATTAATACCTAAAATGTATTGTTCTGCAATGTGTCATGTTGGCCCTCATTAATATATTCAGTTAGTCCTGAATAAAACTGTACAGGTCTTCTGCTCCTTTACTACATANAGGCACTGGAAATGGTAGAAGCATAGTATGTTATACTTTCTTTCTGAAGATTACCTATTGGCATTGTAGTAAAAACTGCAGGCTGTGGTTTGCGAGTAATATAACAAGATCTGGAAATAGAACAGTAAAACTATACAAGCTAGTGTTATTGATCATNAATCAAGAATAAATGTATAATTGTATAAAACTGAAAAGATTATTGTTATAAACCATCAGGAATGATTTGCATTGTGTAAAATAAAATGTTCCTGTTGAATGTTGTAAACTACAAGAAATAAACCTGAGATTTTGCTTAATGAAATGTAGCCATTACAGTTTAGGTTGAGCAGCAAGCTTCAGTTGTAAGTTCTCTGCCAGCTTGTCCAAAAACTCAAATGTATTCAAGTAATCTGATCGCTGCACACTGAAAGGAAAACAGATCATCGGTTATTTCTTTATACACGACACATGGAGGAAAATGTCACTTCCTTATACTATAAAATACTTACTTGGGTAAGCCCTTGATGCAAGCTGCAAGATCTTTAGTCATGAAACCAGCTTCTATTGTCTCAATGCAAACCTCCTCTAAGGCTGTAGCAAAATGCTTTAATTCAGAGTTGTTATCCAGCTTCGCTCTATGTTCCAAGCCTCTGGTCCAGGCAAAAATAGAAGCTTGTAAAGAGAATAAGAGACAGTTATATAAGGACTTTTTGGTCATTTACATCAGAATGTTAACAAAAAACACCAATACAACAAATGATTATTACATGTTAAGTCTCCAACTTGTTATAAATATGTTTTGTAAACTTCAAGTAATCACTAAAAAATACAAACAAGAGAAGAATATTAAGAAAATGACAATGAATTTAAGATTTCATGTACCAATAGGATTAGTAGAGGTTTCCTGGCCTTTCTGGTGCATCCTGTAGTGGCGGGTCACTGTGCCATGTGCTGCCTCAGCTTCCACAGTTTTCCCATCAGGACATATCAAAACACTGGTCATCATTCCCAGAGATCCATAGCCTGAAACAATAGAAAGGACTCTTAACTGACTGCTATGCACAATGATCAAAGTCATGGGGTGCTGAACCTTTTATTAAACGCCAGAGCAACTCAAAAGCATACAATTTTTAGTAAGAGGAATTAAAAAAAAATAAAGGAGGAAAAAAAGTTTAAAGCGCTTTCTTCTATGTATTTCCTACCTTGAGCAACTGAATCTGACTGTACATCTCCATCATAGTTTTTGCAGGCCCAAATAAAGCCACCTTCAGATTTCATTGCTTGGGCAACCATATCATCAATAAGCCTATGCTCATACCAGATCTTTTTCTCATCAAACTGTGATTTGTATTCTCTGGGGGGAAAAAATGTATGTTATAACATTTACTTCTACAATCTGATTGCATTTCACAAAATAATTTTCATTAATATTTATCCATTTGGAAATGTAAAAAGAGATCTTGCATGTTTTATATCAAATAAACCTCTCGGGCTATGACATTCCTAAAATATTTTCTACATTTTAAAACTAAAAGTAATAAAAATNAAATATTGAATATTTTTAATATTAAATATTTTCAGTGATCTTGAAGGTATAATAATAATAAAAACAAATATGTACCTGTCATAGATCTCCTGGAAAATATCTTTGAAGCGCCCATCATATCGCTTGAGTATGGTGTTTTTGGTGCTCATGTACAGAGGCCAGCCTTTAGCCAGAGCCATTTGGAAGGAACTATGAGCAAAATCCCTAATGGATTGGTCTGTGTTGTACATGCCGAGGGCTACACCCCCACAATCTGCAAGAAAAACATCAGAACATTTACACCAAATAACATTTTCCTTTTTAATAAATGAATTGACTTATCTCAGTGATTATTTTTTACATGTTTCCGATCAGTGTATGTAGACAATAGTGTTTAGTGGAATGCTATACAGCAGGAATACACAGGATTACACACTAACCTTCAAAGTTATGTACAACATATTTAATAGGCTCTCCCTCGCCTTTGGGAGTGAACGACAGTTCCACTGTGCCNGGGCCAGGAACAACAAAGTCAGTTGCTCTGTACTGCAAAAAGAACACACAATACCACAGAAAGGTTTTAAAGGCATTTACTTCAATAATGTTGCAGCTCATATGGGCACGCCATGTTCAGAAGAATACATAGATACTGCCCTGTAACAACAGCAAGGACTGGTGGGAATATATACTGCAATATCTTCTCAGAGTAATAGAGTAGGTGATAAAGAACATTTTATCATACATTAAAATACTGCCCCTTCACCCTCCTGGTTCAATTGTAGAAGCAGTGGTATGGACATTTAGATAGTAACATGACGTGAATAGAGTTTTATAGTTTTTAGTGAGAGAAGTGACGGTATGACATACCCCTGTATACACCCCCACTCACAAGTAATCTTCCTGAGCTGAGACTACATTAATAATCAGGTGTTCATAAGAAATGGGGTTACCTGAAGCAGTATGAACGCTAGGACCTATATTTACTAAACTGCAGAAATGACAAAGTGGAGATGTTGCCCATAGCGACCAATCAGATTCGAATTGACATTCTCCAGTATGTAAAATAAAACCAAAACCTAAAATATGATTGGTTGGTATGGGCAACATCCCGCTTTGCCATTCCCGCAAACAGTAAACAGAGGTTGTAAACTAAGAAAACAGCATTTGGTGAGCTGAATAGTATGTAAGGGCTGTAGTCAACCCTTACTGTACTACTAGCATCCCATCCCCACCCCTATGCATATGTACACACACCCCTGCTACATAAATGATGTTTACAGAGTGCAGGAATCTGCACATGCACTCTTACTTATGTTTGCAACACAACATCTGCATCTGGTCCATTTCCACTAACTCAACATTTAATATTTTATTTAAAGTCTCACCTGATCACCATAAGCATGGCGTCCAATGATTATGGGCTTGACCCATCCAGAGACCAGCCTAGGAATGTTCTTGCAGATAATGGCCTCTCTGAATACAGTTCCCCCCAGAATGTTCCTAATGGTTCCATTAGGGGACTTCCACATTTGCTTTAACTTAAACTCCTCCACCC
>JABWIB010007679.1:13944-28104 GCA_016617825.1 Platyplectrum ornatum
AATACTGATTGCAATTAATTCAATTTACCTCCCCTGCAATTCAACATGGTTTTACCCACTCTTGAAAAATCTTTCGATTGGAACAATTTATCTTATAGTGTATGGCCAGCTTTACAGATTTCCACACCAGACCAGGAGGTGATATCATTATGTGTTACAGATTTCCACACCAGACCAGGAAGTGATATAATTATGTGTTACAGATTTCCACACCAGACAATGAAGTGCAGCAGCTGAAGAACGAGAAATCTGTCTTAGTTTTGCAGCTAGAAGCTCTGAGGAGGGAAAGGAATGAAGCAGAAAAGGATCTAGATTTACTTTGCCAGTTTTACAAGGAAGAAACTCAGGCACATAAACAGCATATCTTGCAGGTAATTCCTAAGTATTTAATGGCCTGAATTTATGTAAAGTTTATTTCAAATAAATAAATAAATAAACCCTCTATAGCTTTATCCAATGAGGGTCATGGAAACGTTTAGTAGATACCAGATTCTCCTGTATCTATTCATGCCATAGATAGGCTTCCAAATACCTTATATTTTGCCTGGGACTGGTCAGTTTTTAAGTTTGTCCTGGACAGGCACATCAAGTTTCTGTGTTTCCCTGCTCTCTTCTCCCTGACTGCAGTGGTGGGATAATGTCATCATGTTCTAACACTGACAGAAGCTGTGCAGAGGGGAGTTCCTGCAAGAAGAAAAGAAGACAGAAGAAATAAGATTAAAAGGATATAAAGATAGGAGGGGAGCACTTCTAGCATGTTTTCCTCAGCAGAGGCCTACTGGTCAATGCGGACATAAGCATTTGCCTTCATGGCCTATGCTTGGCTCTGGTAATGTGCCACACAATTTAATACTTGACTAGAATGAAAGTCAGGAGTCTTCCTGATTTAACTGAAACCCATAGAAATTTGGAAGTGTATCTTCAAACTTGTTTAAATCTTTTTCAGGCCATAGAGTGTAATAGTATATTCTGTTTTTGTTCAAATGCTGATGGTCTGTAGTCATCATGAAGTCATGCAAAATCACAAAGGCTTAATGCTTACTGTGTAGCCATGGTTCTTTTGTGATCAGATATTTCATGCTTATCGTGGCTTGCTAGAAGAGCAGATGGATGCCCAGGAACATCGCTATCGGAAACTACTAGAGGAAACTATTCAGGATTCTGTTCAACTGTCTGCTCGCAACCAAGAGCTTGAAACGGAGAACAGACAACTACAGAACAGTAAGTAATACAGTGAAGTCAGATATTGTTAGGCATTTGTGCTGATGGCAGGGGCAATTTATAGAGCAAAACCAATTATTTTGAATAGTATGATTTCATTTTCATTTCATTCCCACAAGTCAAATAACAGGACTGTTGGAGGTGCTCATTGGACCACACTGACACTCAAATGCATTCAACATGCATGAAATACAATGGCTATTTGCATAGAAACCTAAAGCAGTTGTTATTACAAAGCGATTTCCCTGTTCACTTGTTTCATTCAGAATGACTCATTTGTGGCCTCAATGAGTCATTTATTTCTGCTGGTGTTATAACATGCATTGAAGCTTTTTTTTTTAATGGGTTTTGTGTATAGTTATTTGGATCTACATGATTCAAATGATCTTCCTCCCGAGAAAACCATTGTAGGACAACCAGCATCCTTTATTGATGACACAATAGCTGTATGGGTGTATATGAGACTGGATAAACAGACATACATAACATTTTTCTCAATTTCCTCCATAACAATGAGTACAAAAAAGAAAGGAACCCAAAACAAACAATAGTAGTGCAAGTAACAGGGAAAGGGTTTATAGAAGGGGATTTGTTGTAGTTACAAACATGATAAGTCACTTAGGAAAATAAGATGTTAACAAAGCAAATACAATCCACATTATGGACCGTATCCATATTCCTATGCATATATATATATATATATATATATATATATACAGGAATGGGAATGAATGTCCCTGTCGCTCCCCTCTTGTAAAAGACAGGCTCACGCTGCTAGACCCCATGGCTTAACCCTGTTGTGCAGATCAGCAGTCCATGTGACCCCCGACCGCACAAATTGGGACAAACCCTGCCCTATCAGCTTAATTTAAATGTTCCCCCTAGCCCACTTAGGGTGATTCTGTTCATGCAGTTATGCTGCTAATGCTGTAATATTGTAGGTAACAGTTCATAGTACACGGTGAAAAAAAACTCCAAAGATAATGTTCCATCGTTGATCACAAATCAAATCAAACAATGACAGACGGTATGAAATGTTCCTGCAGCATCATTGGACAGTACATGCTAAACAGATGCATATGAGCTGTTGTTTCTCAGAGAACAGTTAATTATAGTGATGACTTCAGAGTGGGGACTTTATCTTAAATGCCATAAAGCAGTTTAATATCACCTACTGTATAACTGGATACGTTTGTGACCTACACTGCAATTCTTCCTGTTGCATGTATCAATCCTGATGTATCAATCTTTTCTTTTAGCTATAAAAGACCTAAGGAAATGATGATACAGATGAAAAATGTAAGTAATGCAGGAGATCCCGATGCAAGAACTTCAACAGCTAAAAAATTGAATATAGAACAATACAATTATTTCTAAAGAAAGCTAGATGCTGAAGCAGCAAACCTCACGTTTACATTTATAGCAGTCAATGTAACTAATAAATGATTGCAAGTCTGTAAATGTGCTCATTTTCAGCAGTTAGTAAATGATTTATTATGACATACGCACAATTAGTGTGACTAATCCAATATTCCATAGAATGTGACCTCTGAAATCACTAGGAAATTTAAGTGAAGGCACTGGAGATTGTCCAGAGGTCAGGGCAGGGACTCTTCACATACACGGGCTTCTATAGTTCTGGAAATGTCCAAGAGAGGGATGTAGTTCCATGTATTAGGAGTGTGTACAATGTCTGCATAGCATAATAGGGCCTAGCACTTGTGGACCCATTAGTTTTTTCCCTTTGCTTCCATGAACTGATTGCCCTGCAGGGGAGCTTGTTCTGTGGCCCCTACAGCCTTTACCTGTCTGGGCTCTCTCTCTCTGCTCATGGGGCTCTTCCCACAATTTTCGCTACTTACAACCTTGACTCGCTCCTCCCTATACTATCCTCCACCCTTCGTATTCTACTGATCTCTTTATGCTTAAAAATGTTCAGTTTTCTCATGACTATTCCTCTTTGCATCTGGTACCGTGGCGGCATTGTGGGGAAAGTGGGAACTGGGGGTACTGGATGACAGTACAAGTGAGGTGACCTTGTGGCGTCTCACAGACAAGCCACTTCCTCCATGCGTTTTCAACAGGTCCATTTCTACATGAGCTACAGTGTTTATCTCACCCCACAGAGGTTGGCCCGGATAGGGAGGGGGTGAAGTTGGCAGTTGTCCCAAATATGGGCACCCCTCTGGCACCTTTTGGCATCTCCTCTACACCTGTCAATGGTTGTCCCAATTCTGGGGGGTGGTGTGGTAGACTTCCCTAGACACTGTACTGATCTCCCTTCCTCTGGAACCCAAAACCTGTCTGTTTGGCCTCTACCTGGTTGACATCCTTGGCCTACATATGTCCCTGTTCAGGTTGTCATGTGCAGCCATTGTTAATCAATTTAACCTCTAGTGACCACGTAGCAGATACAGAGATGATAAAAGTTGCACTCTCCATGAAAAAAAATAGAGCAAGTGCAAACTAATTCATCCAATATACATGGATAATTACCACAATCTCATACACAGAAAACAAAACCTACAGGCCACACGGAAGAAAGATAGAAAAATATATTTTATTGCATTTTTCAATCTATATCCTTGTGTAACATTTTATAACATCCGCAATACAAGTTCTATCACATGACGTAATTTCATGGCTTTAATGGCAATATTAAGTAGCGACCTCTCGCACATGATCAATCATGGTCAATGTCTTACTAGATAAACTATAAGCTTGTACATGAGATTGGCCTTTCTATGATGGAAAGGGCTGGGGAAGCATGCATATTCTTTGGTTTGTTTATGGAGCAATTCTGCTTTCCAAATAAAGGTTTAGCAATGTGCATATCTGAAGATTACAAGTTAGGAGCATAATATAAAGCATTTATATATGATCATTGAAAAATCTCTTAATTAAAATTTTCAACACACATAAAATAAAGGTTCATATTAAAAAACACTGTGGTTATTCACCAGTTTCTTTTTTATTTATAAGGCCTTATACAAAACAAAAACTAAAACCATTGTAACAGTCTTTGGACCCATAAACTCAAATATGAAATAGCTAATGGAGCGGTAAAGTTAGGGTTTTTTTTTTTTTTTACAGTGAAAGTAAAAAGCCCCCTCAGAAATAATCTTGCTCTACATACATCGCTACAATATTGGTGTAATAGTGTCAAGCCAGGAGAATCAAATAAACAAAGGCAGGGTAGTTATGCCATGTCACTGGCACAGCGAAATACAAGAACTTGCAAAAATCATTACAGAACAAGGTATCATGCGGACATTAATGCCAAGTTACATCTTGCGATTTCATTTGATGCCATAAAACAAGTAGACAGCAAGGCCAATGAGAATGACAGCGGCGAAGAAAAGGATTGTCAGCTGCAGCTGGGACAGCGCGTAAGACAGGAGTCCGTTCACCAGCAAGGAGAAGGAAATAATGAACAGCCTGGTGATGTTGTTGCTGTGTTTCATTACAGCAGACATGATCAAGCCATTGAGCGCCTGTGTGATGATGATTACAGCAACCCAGACGGAGAATCCATCTAGAAAGCTACTGCCGTGGCCGCCTGTTAAGTGAGCTAGAAAGTTGATTATAATGCCGAAAGAATACAAGAAAATGTTCTGCAGGTTCAGTGGGATTTTCTGAGTCTTTAGTGTGATCTCTGTATAAACCGCGGCCAGTCCTGAGATCAGACAGTACAGCAGCATTAACACCAGACCTGGGAAACTAATGTATATTTGTGTGTTTGCAGAAGACTTCTCCATATCCTGAATTCCACCATAGCTGTAGAAGACGCCAGCTGCCATCAGCAGAAACAAGGCATACCACTTGCGCATGGAGAGCCTCTGACGTAGGAAGATGCTGTACAGAACCGCTGTGCTTACAATCTTTAGGTTACTCAACACCTGAAAACTACTAGGGTCCATATAGTGCTGCATATGAACCACTAAATTATTGTTGGCGCCATAGAGAATGGCAGGCAGGGCATAGGGAACAACTAACTTCCATGAAACGGGTATATCCAAAGATCTGCGGTCCCAAACCAGAAGCAAAGCAACGGACACGACAAACTTAGACAACTCAATGAGAAGCACAACAGCAGATGAACTGAATGGGATCTGTCCATTCACACTGCACAGGGAAATCAGAGGAGCATGAGACCCATAGATGACTACAGACAGCACTAACATCAGTGCCCATATTAAACGCCTGAGCATCTTACCAGTGGATGCGCTTAGCGATTCATCTGGCCCCACATTATCAATAACAAACATTCTGACAACACGTATATCATATACAAGCAGTTACGCAGCTGCATCCAGTATTGGCATCAAATGTAATTTATTCATATACAAAATAAAATGTTTGCGCAATTCCAAAAATACAGAAATATGTTTAATACACTAACTGACAGCCTTTATCCCAGCAGCAAGTTATTTTATATGTGTAAAACTCAACCAACAATATATGTTTGTGTGAATGTAGATGCTGCAGTCCTATTAAAAATGCATGAACAGTACAGGAGTTAAGTCTTGTAGCNCAGTCAAATCACCGATTGTTCAGTAAGAGCAACGAGTGCCAATAANGAGTGATGTCCTCATCGCTTTTGCTCTGTGATATTGAATTGGAAACGCAATTTGCATTGAGTCTAGACAAGCCAAAAGAGAGAAAGCACTTAACAGTATGTAATCAGGCCAACCGAGCCAATTCCTACAACTACTGCAGATCCAGTTCAGACAATTGCACTGTCTGTGATAATGTACTAACAGGAGGTACCCAATACTGTATATAGTTCCAATAAAGCACTTAAAGCATGGAGGCGTAGTTAATGGAGTGTCAGCATATTTTTTTTTCCCCTATACTAGTCGGGACCTTTCCTTAAAGAGCTAAGATAGTCCTTTATGGTCTTCTCCACGTTGGGTACGGCATAGGCTTGAGCNGCGTAGATTCCAGTGCAGGTTCCCACCACAAAACCCATCACAGCGGAGGTTCTGAGTTTGGCAAACACATAGCCAGCCAGGAATCCTTTCAGCAAGGGCGAAGTCAGAAACGATGCGTCCTATAAACAAACACATTTACTGTTACAGTAGCGGACAAATTGACAATAATCAGTTGTGACCTTTGGCCTATCCCAAAACAAATAGTCATTTATNTAATCAAAACATTAAGCCAACTATGACACAATGTGAGCCACTTGNCTACTGAATAACTGCATCTAATCTATTTAGCTTAATAAATGGTGCAAAACTAGTCACAAACAATTCAAACATGTATGACTATGTTATAGAAGCGATCAGAATGCNTCTATTGTTATTTGTTCTGTAATATACGAGGTTGCTTTAAATAAAATGTATAAGCTAAAACAAGCAAAAATTATTAATTGTAGTGTAGTCCAGTAAACATGGGACGCCAAGTATGAATGAAATTGACCATGCACAATCGAGATAAAAAAAAACAATTAACATATAAACAAGAATGTTTTGGTCTCTGGTAAGGTCACATCTGAAAATTTGTATTCATATGTGCTTGTATATTGAGCATAAAAGTCATTCCAACATCACAAACAAGAACTAATAAGCGGGTATTCAGTTACGTTATTATTGTTCATTTATGNCCATAGCAGAGTACAGCCAAGTAAATTCATTAATGTCAATTCAGAAATATGACAAAGCAGCAGATGGAGCTCCCGAAGGTACAGTAGCATCGCCTGCTGCTCTACACAANATAAACCACTCTAGATGGTTAACTTAGGAACCGCTTACAGGAAATAAAAGGCTTCTGCACAGCTTTCAGAATAAAAGAACCATGAAACATAAAGTGCAGTTTACAAATATTCCTTAATAAAGACATAGACAGTACAAAAACTCAATATAAAATAATATCTTACATTTTACAATACAGTTACATTCATATTTTCTGTGTAGAGACGACACAGATTCAGTCACAGACAGCTTCATTTGGTATAATATATAGTAAAATGATACTTTACCTTAGATACACCAGATTGTACTTCATTCTCCAATTTACGCTGCAAACCTTCAAGCTGATCTTTCAGAAAGGCAAGATCTTTCAACTTTGGCGTACCCTGGGAAATTATCGAAAAATATACTGATCAGGAAAATACTATAAGAGAATTGAGAATTTCAGGTATGTTTCAACAGTGTGTCACCAAGCATGAAACAGGAAAAGACTCGCATACTGGAGGTGCCTTGATGCTGGGCAGGTGAGCTTAACCCAATATAGTTATATAGTGAACTAAACCTCCTCTGTATGTATGTGCTGACACATAGTGATATATATTGTTTGGATTGCAGAGCCAGACTTTTTCTGTTCCACAAAAGTTTGATCACAACAATTCAATTCATTGACCCTAGCGATGTGATACCAGGACCTTCATTTTTGCGTTACCTGCATCATTCATGTACACATTTAGTAAATCGATATCAGGAAAGTGGAAACCTCAATGTCTGCATACCAACTATTTATTTGATATATTATTTGGGGCATTCTGGTATCACTCACATCCTGCAACCACCAATCTAAGCAGCAAAGTGGTTACATTTACAGCAGATTATTAAATCCCCATCAGCCGGCTTATCCATTATGCCTGTGAAAATAACAAAAAGCAAAGCAGATGGTACATTCAAACTGGTCCAGGACATCATTTGAGAAGATTTAATTAAAAGCTAGTTCTATATNTAATAACAGACAGCTGAGAATTATATTGTAACCAACATAGGGGGCCGATCCAATTGTGAGTGAAGGGATAAAATATTGCGGTTTTCACTTATTAGCATAAAAAATACTGCATCAAAAAAGTGTAATCTAACTGCTATAAACATCATACGATAAACTAGCCCTAACTGATGTTATGTGTATGGAGATTTGTTTTCTTTATCAATGGATATTTCTTAAGCCCGCAAACGCTGCTGCGGCTATGAGTGAGTATCGTAGTGTAGTGTATTGTAGTGTAATCATTTCACGGACTGAAAATGTTTCCTAACCTACTTACACTTTCCCNGCAAGCGATATTTTGATCGCTGATCATCAAAAAACGAGTGCAGGGGAAGTTTCCAAGAAACATTGGAATTGTGATAGATTGCCCGCGTTATGACAAAAAATGCTACTTAAAAAGTCACGACATTGCTAACTTATACAATAATATGCAACAATATACAATTGATATACAGTTATGTATCACTTCCAAGTGATTTAAATAAAGTAAATAAACTATTTAACTAACTGGAGAAGATGCAACAGTTAGAAGATATGGGGAGGGGGTCCAGAATTTGGGAGTAAGGGCAAAACAGGTGCAAGCATAGACCTAGTCAAAGCTAATAATAAAACGGCAGGGGAAGACGTCATAAACTGGTAAAACAGAGTTCAAAGAATAAAATGTCTTAACTGAACTCTAATTTACAAACTAATCATAAAGCTTGGGCGTTATTTTGTGATTTCTCTGCGTGCCATGAACCAAAAATGTATTTGCACCCCTCACATCGCAACATCGTATAACTCAGGTCTACACTTGCATCTAAGAAAAAGGTGCAACTCTGGATCAATCCCATACTGAACTAAAATAACAAAACTAATGACTACTAACAAAAAGAAAAATATAAATGCCAACAAACTGAGTCTCCACCCAGATATACAAACAACATGCAGTTTTCTGGGGCCCTCCTGAAATCAGTGCTTCAGCTGACAGACCCCTCTGCCAAATAACTGGGGTTCTAAATACACATCTAAAGCCTCGGACACAGAGAAAGGGAAACTATTTTCTGAACACTAACATTTATATAACCTGAATATGCAAGCGATCTGGAATGACAGAATTATTATTTGGAACACAATTACATTACCTATATTTAGAAATGTGACAATATATTAATACAATTTTGTTACAACTTGCACATATAATGATGGTACCATAAAACATGCTTAAACCACTGTTGCCATTTCTATTGATAGTCATTCTATATGGCTTTAGTGTCTGATTTGACCCTTTTATCTCATTATGACCTTGAGCATGTGTTATCCATACAACCACATGATGCAATAGATCACTTACATTATATATATTATTTTCAGTCACTGCACTGACAAGCCCAATCACAATGATGTGTGTGTGTGTGTATGTATATATATATACACACACCCCCCCCCCCCATTGTTTTTATATTATGGTAGGACTTACTTGCATATATATTTATTGGTATAAACCTATTAATCACCTTATAATAATAATATTAATAATCTATAGTCAGTAGACACAAATATCACACTCAGTTGGAGGTGTTTAATAGTATATTGCCCTTGACAAATGATTTTAGTAGTTAATATCACATCAAGTAAATGTTATATTGCCTAGAAACATGACAGTCCTCCAGCTACATGTCACAATATATCCTACCACAATGATCGGGATAACATAGACAGACATTGCTGTATCTTGGGCAGCATGATGGCAGCATAACATGGTGAGACCCTATGACTACAGCTGGTGCCATAAAGCAACGAACTTTGCAGCATTATACAACAAAACCGAATTGCAGAACCGTATGAGACCATCATCTCAGAACCAGACACCACAACAGGCATAAGCAAAATATACACTAAGACCGGCTCCTGCGCTTCTCCCCCCTTCACCTTGTCATCCGCCATCTTGTCCGGCAAACGCAGGCGTACTGAGAGGCAGGCTTCCGTCCAATCGATGAGCTCTGAGGTGCATTACACGTGGTACGGCACGGGCGATGACTCTGGGATCATTAGCGCTTCCTGGGTTCTCTTGTCACGTGACTCTTACGGCTGTGTCAGAACTTTTCACTGAGTATGAGTAAAGCAAAGAGCGTCAGAGTCCATCAATAACGTCACCTTCCCCATTATTTCCAGGACATTCACATTCTAAAGTCTCTCAGAAGGGCCAACATAAAAATAAAGTCCTTTAACATTTTTAATTGTGTTTATTATTATTTCTAGAGTGCTAGCTCAGCTGTCAAGATATCTATAATAAATATTATGTATGTCTATCTATCTAACTCGCCAACCAGACAAATAAGGGAGATTCAGAAGAGACGCTCTGCAGGGTTGCCGACTCTCCTGAAATTCAGGGAAATTCTCCTGGTATTCCGGGACAGTCCGCGAATCTCCCTGGAATGAGGCGGTGGTGGAATGTAAATCATTTAAAATCAATGCCTCCAGCCCCAATTGTTGCAAAGAATGGGCTGGACTTAGTGTGGTTAAGCTCCGCCCATTCAGAATAAATGTATGTTTGGTACGGGCAAACGTTGGCTAGGGGCGGAGCTTCAGTCATGATTTGCATAAATGTTGCCTCTTTACCATCTCTATGCTCCCAGAAGACAGCCAATAGCCGGAAGTCGGTAGCCCTAGTGTCACTCTGGTGAGAATGTGGGGCATATCTACTCCTAGGGGTGTGTAAAGCCTACAGCTGCGGTATGTCTAATCTCAGAGCCATATTATGAGGGATAGTATGAGCACAGTAAAGAGGGAAAGAAAATATTTAGTCTTCATTCCCCATCATAGCTTTAACCCTTATTAATTGTTACGTTGAGTGACACTAAGCTAGCAAGTTTACAGTGCGTTACTGCTGTTTATGCCCTGCTTCGGTATTATATGTGTATTACATCCTGTAATGTGTGTGTATGATTTGTCAATAATTTATTATTTTTTTTTGCAGAAAATAAATATTTGGACAATCAGTTTACCTCAATATGTTGTAATAGAACCTTGGTTGGTCAAACGTTTGCTGTAGTTCTTGCCTGGGTTTGCACATGCTGCAAAATGGAGTTCCATGGAGGTCTTCTTTAGATCCATTATGTTTTGGGGTTGTCGCCGGGAAACACAAACTTTCAGCTGCCTCCACATATATTTTCAATTGGGTTGAGGTCTGGCTAGGTCACCCCAGGACGTTGAAATGCTTCTTATGGAGTCACTCCTTAGTTGTCCGGGTGGTGTGTTTGGGGTCATTGTCAAGACCCAGCCATGTTCCATCTTCAGTGCTTTTACTGAGGGAAGGAGGTTTTTTGGTCAAAGTCTCATGATACATGGTCCCATTCATCCTCTTCAATACGGATCAGTCGTCCTGCCCCCTTTGCACAAAAGCAGCCCCAAAGATGTTTCCTCCCCCATACTTCACAGTGGTTATGGTGTTTTGGAGATACCATTCATCATTCTTACCGCTCCACATTTGACGAGTGAAGTTTATACCAAAAAGTTTGATTTTGCTCTCATATGACCACAGTAAATTCTTCCAATCCTCCTCTGGATCATCCAGTGTGCCACTGGCAAACTTTACATGGGCCTTGACCAGTGGTGGGATTCAGCAGGTTCTCACCGGATCTATAGATCTACTTCCTAATGTAGGTTCTGTTTCTAAGAACCGGTTGCATCTCTGCCCAGCGTCCAGATAACAGCCGGGACTCTGTGCAATACTGTGCAAATGCAGAATTCCTGTCCTGTCCCAGATGTCGCTTAGTGATTGATTTGGTTGCCAGAAGTGGGAAACATCGGCAGCATAATTAAATATAATAAATCATCTTTACATCAGTGCAGATAGACGGTGGACCTTAGAAAACTTAAGGTGATCAAAAAAAGAGGGAAAAGATAAAGGGGCCGATTCAATGCATAAGGACAAAGTTTTCCCCCTTACTGAAATAGCGTAAGGGAGAAAACCTGCATCTTTCTATCTCGTGCCTCATAGAGCTGCGATTAAGTAGTACCGTATTAGATGTGAAAAGGCGCAAGACTGGCTTTTTCGCATCTAAAGCCTGAATTGAATCAGACCCAAAGATGTCGTTGTTGTTTTTTAATAAAAATTTAAAATTCTATTTTGCACCTACCGCCGAAGGGAAGAGGTGGGGCTTGGGTGGAGTCAGGACAGGGCTTGGGCAGAGCCACTGGGCATAGAACCTGTTGTTAATTTATTTGAATCCCACCACTGGCCTGGACGTGATGGTTTAAGCAGAGGATTTCCTTTCAGACTGTGGTCCCAGCTCTCTTGAGGTCATTGAACAGGTCCCCTGTGTAATTCTTTCTGATTCCTCACTGTTCTCAAGATCATTGATACCCTACAAGGTGGGATTTTTCATGGAGCCCCAGGTCAAGGGAGATTGGCAGTGATATTGTATTTCTTCTATTTTTTTAATAATTGCGCTCACCAAGCTGCTTGCCTATTGTAGAGTAACGTATCCCAGCCTTGCACAGCTCTATAATTTTGTTCCTGGTATCCTTAGATAGCTCTCTGGTCTTAGCCTTGGTGGAGAGATAGCAGTCTGAACAGGTGTCTTTATACAGATAACCAGTTCAAAAAGGTGGCATTAATACAAGTAATGTTTGTTATTCTGTTGTATACCATTACACTGTACTCCATGTTATATATGTACTTTCACTATGTACAGCACCGCAGTAATTGTGTGGCACCTTATAAATAAATGTTTATAAAAATAATGGTAATATTGGTAAAACCACATTGCCATTTAATACACTGTTCTCATTTTTAGCAGAAATAACCTGGGTCAAAGGGAATGGTCCCTTTTGAAAAACGAGTGTCTTTACTGGGTCGGAACCCAGTGGCCTCCAGTGTGCAAACATTGTCTACCTGGGGTTTTTTTTGGAAAGAAGATCTGTAGGTGGAGGTGCTCCTCTTGAGCTGTCTTCCTGGCCTGGTGCTGTGTGTACCCAGACTGTGTTCCCTGCTACATCCTGGCAGGCCATCTTCCATGCTGGAAAGAAGGGCACTGCCACCTAGGCCTTTGCTAATTGCCTTCTAGTGTGCATTTTCCAAGCTGTCTGCTACTGTCAAATTTAACTGCAGACCTCTCTCAGTGAGCCAGATTCAGATTCACACTTTCATGGGCAAAACCATATTGAATTGCAGGGGAGGTAAAATGAATGTCAGTGTTTGCATGCAGGGAGAATACTTTATTTTTGCATTTTGCACACAGATGCTGACCAGCGTTACTGTTACACTGTTATTAGACATCATCTCTCACCTGTAAAACTGATTAAATTAATTAAATTTACCTCCCCTGCAATTCAACATGGTTTTGCCCATGAGAGTGTAACCTATGACTGTAAGTCAGTGTAAATCTGAATCTGGCCCAGTGTCTTTCTGAATCCCTGTGTCAGCCTACTTCAGGGACAGTTGTGTTCAAGACTCTGCTCCTCTACCCCCCTGCCCAGTGGGGCCTATTAGGTGCTGCATTTTCGGCCTCTCCACAGCTCCATTGACCCTGTGAATGGCAGTACTGGATCTGCAGCAGGCAACCAACCCTTTAAGTGCCACCTGTGCTCCGGCTCTGCGGCATTCCTTCGCCCTGAGTTATTGCTCTATTTCTATGTAGAGAATAGTGCACATTCTGCTCCTTATTGGTTAACATTTTGCATCCTCCTGGCTGCCAGTCCTACCTTTCATCTCCGTATGGGAAGAACAAAGCGTTTATCACAGAATCAGGAGCCACAACTACCGAGAGATTCTTCGTCTCAGATGGACTTCATTATATTACACCTGTCACTCTTGGCAGTCCCTCTTCTTCTCCATGGGGCAGCTCCCACTCTGGAGACTCCAAATGAATGACTGCTATCCAACAGTCCCTCTGTGTGACTCCCAAAGCCAATCCTCTGAGCACCAGTGATTTCCTTACTCACCTGAAGTCTCTGTCTACAAACAGGATATTCTGGATCTCAAAAAGAGACTCTGGGAGTCCCTCTTCACTGCTATGGATAACATCTACATGGACCTTTCTGTCTTGGCAGTTAGAGTTACCACCATTGAGGATGACTGAGATACCACCTTGGACTATCTTTTCAAACTACAAGATTCTGCCAACAAACAGGCCACTGATCTGAAGGCCCTGTGGGTTAAGGTGGTTGATCTTTATAACAGAGAGCGAAGGAATAATCTATGTAGGTATCCCAGAGGATATCTAT
>JABWIB010007680.1:9922-20613 GCA_016617825.1 Platyplectrum ornatum
GTTGCCCATAGCAACCAATCAGATTCGAGTTCACATTCTCCAGTGTGTAAAATTAAACTGAGAGCTTGGATCTGATTGGTTGCTATGGGCAACATCCCCACTTTCCAATCTCACTGCAATCTCGCCGCTTAGTAAATATACCCCAAGGAGATGAATTCAGTTTCTTGGTTGTGCATACACCCAATATTAGAATTTACTGCGTTTACACCCAACAAAAGAATGTAGCATAGGATGAGCCCCTTGTCTATTATTTCATTTCCTTTTCTAGTGCTTCCTGCAGACAGGACTGACTCTACTTCAAATGAATATGAATGCTGAAGTGCAACATCCTGTGTGATTGTAATAATGCGTTGTATTTTCTGCCTATGTATAACAACACTTTCCATGATGTTGGCATCCATTAAAATATTAATTAAAATCACTCAGTTGTGAACAAAGCCATATAATATCTACAATGTCAGATTTAACCGTACAATAATAATTAATGAGCTCTCAACACTTCTTACACAAACACTGATATATTTACTGAAAAAATATAACACTTTAGTAGAACGGCAGCTGTTTTTATTTGACTTATTGTCATGAAAAAGCATTTGGTTGTTCATAAATAACATCTTGTTAGTTGAAGAGACAAGACGACTGACATCTCCAGGGACAGCATTTGGGAAGTAGATTAAAACAAAAGATGTGGAGTCTAATGCAATATGCAAATTGAATTTAGTCATTCAGAAGCCTTTTCCCTGCTGGTTTGTGGATAACAGGGACTACTCGGGGACTCTGCCGAAGAAAAGAAATTCATAGTAATGCCAAATCAATCAAGGCTGCACAAACCATCNGAGGCGATGGGTTTTGATTATATGTGTCATCTTTTCAAATCCTTCAACAACATCATTGGTGGACACCACTAAAGTTAGGCTTTAATTACTACCGAAGTTTAAGAACAAGATGTAGTTACATAATTTAAAAATGTCATGTTCTTTTTGACAGAACTTTTAATTTCAAACACAGCAAGTGGCTAGATAATGAGAGCACAACACTGCTGGCAGTCTAAGAGGTTTATTAGAAATCAAACTTTCTGAGATCACACAGAGCTAGCTCAAAGTTAAATCTATTGAGTACCTGATGGCCATCTACTGCATATCAATAAAAGGCAACACGCTGGCTATACGCCTTTCCCACACCCACCATCTTTTCTTTTAAAACATTAATCATTTGAACGTACCAGAGGGAGATTACATACATAATATACTAAGTTCCAAATTATCTGCAAGATTATAGATAGTTATTTTTTTCCAATAAAGAACATTTTGGAAGGCACCTCAGGAATGATGAATGCTTGTGCAAAAAATGTTGGCGTTCCGCATTGTTTTGACAACCCAGGAAGCTTCACTTCACCAGTGACAGCATGATACAATACTATCCATTCCAATCATAGGATATTGCANCTATGTGCAGTTACATCTGATTCAGATAAGCCTTCTAATCAATAACCTGTGTGGGCTATTAATCTTGTTTTATACACAAAATGCTCTTTGTCACTCTGCTTGAAATGTACTCTGGTTGTATTTTTATTTCATTTAGGAAATAGAACCAACTTCCATGAAGGAGTCATATAATGAACGCTGGAGGAATTGGAGTTCATTTATTTATTGCTCACTCTTTCACATAATAGATTGTGTACTACAGATAGGTCTTGATGTCTACATCCACATCATGGTTAATTTGACAGAACAGCTATTAGATCACAGACAGGGGGCAACTTATACACCAAATCTGAGGAAATACTGATTAAATTTCAGAATTACTAGGCCAACCTATTCTCTTTGATCAAATTAGAAATTCCTAGTTTTGAAGGAGATTTTGTAGGACTGACCTATTACTTCTATTCCCCACACATAATATAACTACAGTACCTCAATATTAGTGGAGAGAGGAACTCACACGGGCTGTAATTCCTAGACAATGGTATACGAATAGGAAACAAGGGAAAGAAGGCAATAGTATTTTTATGTAAGTAATCCTATGGAATCTCACATTTGCATTTTAGATAATGTGTTTGGAAAATGTCTGGTTTTAAGTAAACGTGGACCAGTCTGTTCTACTAAATCTCCCTTCATGTATGTGTACTTACATTGGAATGCAATCATTCATACAAATGTTATACCTTCTGCAAGCACTCCTTGCGGAAAGATGACCACTTTCTAAATGATGAAAACTCCTGTGAAAAGGAAAACACACATGACATAACAACTTTCTAAATATAACAACTTACAGCTATGCTGATCATCTTTGATATATTACAAATCAGTGGTCGAAGTGGAGATTTAGAAGAGGCGGTATGGGCATTTATAAGTGATGGTATGGAAACACAGATAATAATAGAATGCTACAGAGATTACTAGTTTTTCCGTTACATCAATGAGAGAAGTGTCAGTATGTTATACACTGTATACACCCCCACTGTGAGACCTGTGTTACACATATATTCTTGAAACATTTATTGTTCGTAAGTACATCGCTGGAGCACAGATCCCTCTTGATTGCATTCTTGAATATGAAATATAATCACCTTATATGGTTCACCAAGCAGGAATGGCACATATTATGATATCATTAGATTTGCCTCATACATAACTCATAACAAGGATATTTAACAAGGCTTTCAATATAAGGAGTTTATTTTTTACAATATAGATACAGGGGGAGAAAAGGTTTATACAGTTTATACAGTGAATAAAGTCCCCATTTGCCACCTGACTTCCGCACACAGAAGTCAAGTGATGTCTGTGATTTTTGTGGCAGGCCCCAGATGTGGTCTAGTGGATCCCCTCCTCTATCAGTATTCTAGGGGATCCATTCGCTGAGCCAGTCTTGCACAACCCTTGCACACCTAAATTATGCTAGGTGTGCATATTTAGATTTTACAGTCTGGGAAGGGTTTAAGTGACCCACGTGAATCACTTAAGGCAGGAATATAACAGGTTAAATGCTGCTATGCCCTTGAAATCCCCGCACGAGAGAAGAGAGACAGGGGATTTTACTCCCCTCTCCCGCTTACCCACACAGGTCACATATGGATATGGTCCATAGGGCCAGATTCAGCTTTTCACTCTCATGACTTCTCTCATGGGCAAAACCATGTTACAGGGGAAGTAAATTTAATTCGTTGCAATCAGCATAACAGGTGACAGCTGATGTTTCCAGCCCAAGTCTAATAACAGTGTAACAGTAACGCTGGTGAGTATCTGTGTGCAAATTGCAAAAATAAAGTATTCTCCCTGCATGCACACACTGACATTCATTTTATCTCCCCTGCAATTCAACATGGTTTTACCCATGAGAGTGTAACTCATGAGTGTAAGTCATGAGAGTGAGAAGCTGAATCCAGCCCATAGAGAGAAAAGGGGTTGTATAAAATAGATGCATTGCAATATATATATATATATATATATATATATATATATATATATATACACATTAGAATAGAATAGATAATGGGAGAAAAAAAGACTGAGGCGGAAGTAGGACTGGGGGCATACATACAAGGGGAAATTAAAATTTTGATGTAGGTTGCCCAGGGGCCCCCCACAATCCTAAATTTGGAAGGTAGTCCTCTGAATGTTGGAACAAATAGTGGGTGTTATCACCCAAATCCTTCCTTCTGCCTCTAGGAGGGTATTTAGTATGGCTATCTCTTCCACAACCAAACCAAATAATTAAACAGTAGGGCATATATGTATAACCGTGAGGCAAGATGTTGCACAGCAGTGGGACTGTATCAATTTTCAGTTATAGTGTATACTTTTAGGTGAGTAGTAGTATCTTTTTCATGAGAATCATTTTAGAATAGTGAACAAGGGAAGTCATCCATGTTTGGCACAATTAATTAAAAATATTGTTGTATTATTTTTCAGCAGAGGATAAAGTAGATGATTTAAAAGTTTCTTACAACTTTTGTAAAATAGAAAATGTTAATAAATCTCTGAATTATCATACAAAAACAATGTCCCCCAACCTTCAGATATTAGAACAGTGGGCCAGATTCAGATCTTTAGGCACTAATGACTTATGGTGGTCATCCACGGGCTTATTTTTAGCCAAAACCCATGGTTATTGTGTGTTTTGGGCAAAAATCATTGCCATGGATGTCGTGATAAAATGGAAAAACGTAAACAAAACATATTGTTGATCAATTGGATTTCCCAATCTTTTGTTTACCTTAAAAAACCTGTAAAAAAATAAAAATAAAATAAATAAAAATATACTTACTTTTGAGCTGTCTTGATTGGCATCGGAGTGGTGCACTGCCCATGCTCCNGAGCAGCTGGAGAGGACGTTCTACATGCGTGACACCGTCACAGTAGTACCTCATAGACTAAACGAAACGTAACCTGGACTTTCAGTCTGAAGTTTTTTGCCTATGGGCTCATTGTATGATGTGCGGCTTCTTGTGTTATGCATTTTTTCTATATGATGTTTTACATGTTTTTCATTTTTTTCACTTGTTTTGATTTTTTTCATGTATCTTTTGCATTCTCTTTTTTTTCTTATTATTTTAAATGTTTTTTTTTTCATTTCATTTTGTACTGACTTTCATTCATTATAATTTTTTGCATATCCCATTTTGTTCTGTGTCAGCTGCTCCTCCCGAGCCCGGTCGAACAGAGTGGGGAGGGTTCTTCTCACTCCATGGGACACTGCATTACACAGCAGACAGTCTTATTGCTCTGGTCTTTTTTAACACCATTCCCCCTCTCTGTTCCCAGCTTTGACCCTGTAACATTGTTTTCTCCAGGCAGTGCACAAGCTGCTGAAGTTAACCCTTTCAGGCGTCACATATTGACTGAACTTGTCCGCTATAGACTAAAAATGTGTTTATAGTTAGGAAGCCTTCTTGTTTAAATTCCTTTAATCCATTTCAATTACCTGCTGTGTTCCTGATATAAAACATTTCCATTGCTCCCTTCTCACTGCTTTCTAATTTAAGTTCCTGCAAAGTAATTAGTGCCTCTGTGTCCTCCATCGTCCAAAACAATAAGCTAACCCAGATTTGTGACTAGGCAAATTTAATACAGGCAAATTGTCTAGGGTGATATCTGACCACGAGTGATTACCTAGCCCTCCTAGACTACATGGTTTGTTGCTGTTAGTGAGGAATAGTATCAGCCGAATACCAGTGACTACTTATTCACAGGCTATGAGGGAAACTTACTATCCCAATTGGTCTATTTCTAAACCAAAGTTGCCGACATGTCAGCATGTCATCAAGCCCTGCACAATCATTGTAGTCCTCTGGACTGAGGCAATGATCTACATTAAAACTCACAGCCTCTGCCCGGGTCCCAGGAGATTAGCTGACTCTCCCGGGATACCGGGAGAAGTGCCCAAAATTCGTGAGTCTCCCGGAAATTTCAAGGGAGACTCGGCAAACCTGTTCTAAACCAGGCACATCATATATGCCCATATGTGTTGGTATATAAAGTACATTATGTTGGTATGTAAAGTACATTAGAATTTAGATGGTCTCAGATACTTATTTTTTTATTTGAAACTGCATCCACACCTCTCACTCCATTCATACGATACACACACCATTCACAGAATACACACAGCAGTCACACCTCTCTTAGTACACTAACCTGTATGGAGTCTTCAATAAGGGAGGCTCCAGGATACAGATCAGGTATTAAAAAAAAATATGGCTATACGAGCTGTGATTGGTTCACAGCCACGGTCTGTGATTGGCTGGCTACAAATCATTATGGCCATTGAATCAACCAACAGTTCCACCTTTAAATATATACATTATTCATAGTATTTACATTAGTTACATTTTTATACTAATTACCCTTCTAAAGTACAAATATTATACTAAAATCATAGTCTTAATCATAGATATTGTCTTAATTTAGGAACCTGTAAGATGCATCCTCCCACGTGTAATATAAACTGATTTGGATTTCATTTCACCTGTACCTACAGTACTAATATACTGTTATCTGAACTTTCTTTCGATTATTCAGCTTTATTCTGCAACCATAACAGCTCCTTTATGATGCCATTACCCACATTCTGCTTCCTCCACTCAATTTAAATATAAACTACTTTGGATTGTACTGCACCCAAGCATGTAATACCTTGTAATATTCTGTTCTAACACTGATTCCCAATACAGTTTTTTGACTACTGTGAACATTTACACCGAGTGGATTTTCATTCATAGTCAAGTTATGACACAATAACAGTTAGTCGTAATGAGTAACATAAAAAATAATGATAATAATAATAAATAATAATTATAATAATTATAATAATAAATATTAATGTACTGCACTTCTGACAAATGGATATTTTCCATGTGGACTGGAATCATCTGTCTGGTCAGTACATAATCATCTCAGTTCAGGCTTGTGACACTACTGACAGCTTCTGACAAGGAGGTGGTTTACACCGAAATAAGGGTGGGCTTTAGTATTACATTGTTCTGTACAGGAATCACTGTTATGGGTTACCATTCCAGTTTTCAAATCCATTGCAATATTTAGTTTGAACTGGTAAAAAAAACCTTTTAATCCTCTCTGCTGCTACCACTAATAAGAAATCAATGGTATACCCAATGCGAATACCATGCAAAAGCCTGTGAAATTGTCAAAATTGTGGCACATTGTACAAAAATTTACTCACAAACAGGGAAGTCACAGAGAAGACTGGCAATGTCTAACGGCGTCAAAGATGACCACACTAGCTCTAACGCCAGTGCATACTGCTTCTATAAATTACCAGACCAGACCATAACACAGACACAGACCAGTGTTCGGTGTACAATGGTATGGTATACCAGATCATTTTTGCTGCTAAACTCTGCCCCTTTTATAAGCCCATCCCATCCAGACCCGGAATTATAAAATATTTAATAAATATATAAATCCCGGACACAGATTTATTTATATAAAATACTGCAGTAACGTATTTTCCATTGCTTAAATGTATTTGATTTCTCAGATAACTACAGTTGATATCTTTAGCTACTGGGTTGGTCTACAATGTCATGGAGTCCATTCATGCTTAAACTGGGAATCAAGCTAACTACAGAACAAGCGATTATATTGTAGAATGATTGGCAAATACAGATAAAGAGGTTTTTAAGGGCTGTATTTACTACTTACCAGAAATCATCCTTGGTACCAATCAATCAGAAAGACAGAACTAATGAAAGAAACAACTTTACAGTGTATGGCATATTTACATTCTTAATAACCAATGACAAGGTTTTACCATTTTCATAGTATTATAATTATTATCATTGTAGCTATTATTATTGGGCAGTTTGCGTCCTCGTTCCCCTGACATCCCGGTGAATCTTCCAGGGAATGGCCAGGGGTCACTGAGAGTGCANCTCTTACTGTCACGTTGCAGCCATGAGCAAATCACAGGCCACGCAGGTAACACACGGCTCCGTCCCGGCCACCCCTATAAAGGGGGCTGCCACGGGAGTGGAGAGTTCAGTTCCATGCGGCAGCCGGAAGGTGAGGATTGTTGCTGGATGCCATAAGCGGGTGAAGAAAGAAGGAAGAGGAGGCAGCACTGGAGGCAAAAAGAGGCCTGAAGAAGAAGAAGGCAGAAGCGAGCGCAGAGGCACCTTGAGCAACACCCAGGAAGACAATGGCGCAGAAGCCTTGGAACCAGCGGGACAAGCATCCATACACCTAGGGCCGTGCAAAATAGCTCCTGGGCCCCTGGGTGCTTGGCCCAGAAGGGAAAAGAGGCGGCCAGTGGCACCTTCATCCTTCAAGAAGAGGTCTGTGGTTCCAGCAGGGGGGGTAAGTGGTCAGGTAAGGCACCTGTATGGGTGAGTAAGCAGGTGCCGCCTGACCCATAGTTGCACCACCCCTTTTGGTATAAGGCCATAAGGTAAACTCACATCGCAGTTAAGCAGGTGAGAATAGTTAGGGATATTTCACTTCTTACACTCATTTGTTGATAACAAGGCATTTTACCCTCCAAGACCATTCCTGGTGGATAAGGCAGAGAAGTCTGCATTCTGATAACATGTCCTCTCAGGAGGGACCTTAATGAGTGGAAAGATNCCGCTNATAATATGANCTCATGACTGAGGGAGNNCAGCAAGAACAACTGAACTGTCATTTATAGATTAACATATGAAATAAAAACATACCTTCAGTATAATAATTACTGTACCTTAACTGCTGACTGACAGAGGCAACATTTTACTTGTACAATGTAAACCAAAATGCTTCTGTTAAGGCAGGATCTGTCATGTTGTAGTTTTGGTACAAGTCAGGGCATGGGGGTGTATATGGTATATCATACCATCACTTCTGCCACTGATTTAATTGAAATACTATAAATCTCCATTAACTTTTATTTTCTATGCTTCCATACCACCACTTCTAAATGTATACCTTTGGCATTCTAGATGACATTTCACCCCACGCTTCCTGAAGCACCTCACACAACTTGATTTGACTTGATGGGCACTTCTTGCATACCATAAGGTCAGACTGCTCCCACAATAGCTCAATAGGGTTGAGACAGGCGGAACTGCATAGTCTTGGGCCCAGGTGCAAAAATATTCTTTGGGCCCCCCTTCCCTTTAAAGGGTCGTATCCAGACTGCGGAAAACGTGCCGCTCCATTTTGCTAATCCTATGTAAATTGTGTAACCTAGACAATAAATTAACACCGGTTCTATGCCCAATGGCTCCACACAAGCCTTACCTAAGACCCAACTATTCCCATCTGCGATTGGGAAAAAATTGAACTATTAAAAAAAAAGAAAAAACGAAAGAAAACTCTCCGCCTACCAGTTTGTCCATTTAGCCTAATAATTGCTGAAGTATATCTAGACCACTGAAATTTGAAAAACAGATTTGTAATGTTTTGTAGATGATTTGCTATATGTAATTCTGCTGCCGATGTTTCCTACTTACACTTATGTTCTAGCAACCAGTCCCGGTTATTATCTGGATGCAGAGATGCACAGCATTTGCGCGGCTTAACTAAGTTTAATTAGCGCAGCTGGCAGTCATTAACAACCAACATTAACATTAACCAATACCAACATTAGGAAGTGGTTCTATAGATCCGATGAGAACCTGCTGAATCCCACCACTTATAACTTTCTGAATTTCAGGTTAACCATCCTGGCTTTTCTATTTATTTGTCTCCTTCTCTTACTGTGACTTGAAGGGTTATAACTCTGTTGCTTATATATGTGAGACCAGAGAATGCAAAATGACAGCTGTTGCAATTGAATCTAATGTATAAATGTGCCCATTGAAGTGAAAACTGACACATACACACAAAAAACTATATTCCATTTATAGAAGTATGATATTTCCTTGTAACTATCACATCTTCTGATAACCGTTTCTTTTTTCTTTGAAATGCATGCAGTCAGTCTCTATGGATTATTTATCAGCATCTTCTGGTTGCCTGAATAACAAATGATGTAAATAAAAATACATTTAGCAACGAAAGCTTGGGTTCATTGTAGGGAAGAATATCCAGAGACAATGTAATGTTATGTTTATATTGTATATCTGTTCTCTGTATACATGTATGACAGTATGTTGCATGTATGATTGGTTCTATTGCTATGAATTAGAAATAATAGTAAATATAAATGGCAATACATTGATGTAGAAGTGACAGGTGAGCTCCCACCTAACATGTAATGGGTTGGGTGGGAGGTTTCAACTTTATGGCAAGAAATACTACTATAGAGTCATTCACATTATCTTCTATCATTAGCCGGGATTGGCATGAAACTCCCCTTCTCTCATTTAAATATGTGATCCTGCAGTCAGATGCGTAAGAAGACGGATGGGCGCCCGTGCACCAGTCCACATGTAAGCTGATCTGCACATGCGCAGATTGACTTTTTCTCTTCGTATCTCCTTGTTATACAGGTGGATACGCATGGTGGATGTTATACAGGTGTTATACATGTGGATCCGGGACTTAGAGTGAGTAAAGTTTAGTGTATAATGGGTTAAATGATTTCAGACTGGATATAACAAAAAAGGGTGTTAACCTACATCCTTTTCTAAGAAGTGAAAACAATAATGCAGTTGCTAAGTTAGAGAAATAGGTGTGAAAACCACAAAACGTATGCCTTTATCATCCCAATCATAAAATAAGCATATAGTATAAAAGGTTAATTTCGTCAATTCATGCAAGGACAGTAAAACCAGAAATGTGCAGTCTATGTAAAGGAAGTGGGTAACACAACTAATTGTACATTGTATAAAAGATAGAAAGATACTGTAGCTATGTGATAAAAAAAAATATATAAGTAACATATATAAATTACTGCAGCTTCTAATTAATTACATTTAATAATATTGGACTGGATTCAGACTGAGAAAAAAATCTTAGTTTTCTGAAAGACCAATGTGAAAAGATACCTAATTTTAAAGTGTGCATGTGCTCCTTACTAGATGTATATACTAACCTACTCATTCATGACTAGAGACACAATAAACTATTTGAAATTGCACAGAATGATTTGTCATAACAATTATAAAAAATACAAGCATTTATTTATTTTAAAAAAAGGCATGAATATTTTTATATTGTGCAAATACATTGTTCATATATTGAGATACATATATATATATATTTATATATATATATATATATATATACAAACACACAAAATGGAGTCTG
>JABWIB010007685.1:0-15716 GCA_016617825.1 Platyplectrum ornatum
TTGGCGAGCGGGAGCAATATCTGAAATGACTTGTTTTGTACCCACCCTGTCTATTATGTGCCGTGTAGGCTACCNNGGCCTTTGTAGTGTTTCCACACATCGTGACAAAGGCTTGAGGCGAAATGAGCCATATGTCCCGATTTCCCAGAAAACCGATGGTCTGCAAGCCATAAAATGGCTGCGATCTCTGCAGATGTTCATGTTATATAATATGCCTGTGTTTTAGCTGCTTTGTTTAACAGTACTTTTATAATAGGATAGTAATAGCCTAGTTACTTTATCTAAATATTTTAACTTATAGCATAGTTATGTAGAATTAAACTCCAATCATGCTGACTTAAAACTTTATGTGAAATTGGGATGTGAATTGGATTTTCTATTTTACTGTAACAGGTCATTGGAGGTCACTAAGTTGACCTCTATGCATGCAATTTGCATTAGACTAATGCTGGCCATACACCAGGTTGATATCGGGTGTGATGATGCATATCGCCTGCTGCAGACAAGATCATCTTATAGGTGTGTGGCAGCATTATAACTGGAACAAGAATTATTGAGAGCACACAACTAATATGAATGATTGGAAGCTTTCTCAATCCTGATTAACCTGGAATAAATCCCATGNCACCGTTTACTGTTAAACTTTTAGCTGAAATACAAATAAAGCAAATACANTGTACAGTCTGATTAAATGTTTTAATGATGGCTTTATCTTTAATAACTGGNATGAAAGTGCATTATAAGTTTCCATATAAACCTTATATCTGTATCTTAAGGCCTAATATCAGCTTAATGACACTATNCAACTTTTTGCATATTACATTTTTTTTTTTGGATGATCAATATGATCTCTTGTANCTATAACTGTAATGTGCCTATGAGCACGGCACCTGTGTCTGGTCATACAAAGTACACCTTTAAGTTAGTAAGATATTCCGGACATGTCTTAGCATCCGCTTCAGCTGCGTAATGTCTGCATAATTCTGGATTTAATGCACAGACAGGTGGCTGAATGTCAGACGAGTTAGGGGATGGAAAANAGAACTTATTTCGTCTGCGTTCTTTACAGAATCTCAGCTGTGACATGAAAGATGTAAATTCCGGAGGCCCGTTTATGCTGGCAATTGGGACCAGCTGCTTACACTTATTTTTAAACTCCATTTGCTTTAAGATACTGGACAGAATGTCTTCTGGGATATGGATTATCACGAATTGGCCGAATAATTGCTCCAGTGTCACCTGAAGCCTCAGATTGTCCTAGATAAGCTCTGGGGTGATGATCTGATGCTTTGGAATCACTGTTTGATTATCACCCAATGGTGTCGATATCTTCTAGTGTGTGGGCAGTGTCCTATTATTGGATCCTGTACCTCCACCCCCTGGCCAGTGTTTCCACATCTGTACGGCTCTATAATTATCGGAAATTACAGTAATAGAAGTTCTGCATCCTGTAAGATACAAGACTTCTATTACCACATTGTACTTGCTGATCATTAGAGTCCTACAGAGAGGGAAACTCCAGCCAGGAGGTGGAGGTGCCACACAGTGTGTCGGAGTTTCTCCCTGTGCTGGTTTCCTGTTATCATTGATAATCGGGTCAGATACACAGGAGCCCAATGTCTTACTAGCCCCTTTATCCTCAACATGGATTATACCTTCCTGCAGGAGCAGTGTGTGGAGCGATATTGGGACCTCTTCCCAGGGGGAAAATCGTCCTGATTACCTGGCACCCGCTGCTGGATGTGACATTCTTACTACAGTCACCTGCTTAGTCNTAAAGATGTACAAGGCATTGGGCAAAGTCCTGTTGAGGAATATTGTAGTGAATCTGGGTTTTCTGTATGGCTTGCATAAATGCAAAGGTAACGATTACATTCCTTAACTTGGGTGGGATGGATGTTGGTTCAAGCGTTTGTTGATTATGACATAAAACAGTGCAAAGGTTTATGAATGTAGCAGGTGACTTGTTCCTTAGTCTTTTTCCATTAGGTGGTCTGGCAGCCTTTTATGCTTGGGTTCAGGTCATAGGCAGTGGGGGTTTATCCTAGATAGAGACCNGGGATTTGTAACTGGCCCCATTCAAACTGATTTCAGACAACCTGGGAGTTTGCCTGAGATACCTGGGGTTTTCAAGTCAGTGAGAACTGGGTATAAGGGGGCAGAGGCAGACCCTGACCATATTGCTCAACAGGCACATAGCCCTGGTTAGTCTACAGGTGTAGCTGTCACATTTGTCTGGATCCACAGGCAGCTAAATCTGGCGCAGAATGTTTTATACCCAACTCTCTGTAACATGGATTGTGCACAAATGATAAACTAGACCCAATTTAGGTACTAGGTCATCTTTATGTCATTGACCGTATAACAGCAAAGCTAGATAATTTGTTTTCCATTCTGTTTAAAGTCTTTTTGTTGGCGGTATAATTGAGTAATAAAGCAATGTATTGTCCAGGTTCTGAAACGTATGTGCTGAGACTGAGCGAGGAATAAACAGAAGATCCAGTAAAGGAATATTTTACATGTTTGTGATCCCTAATGGGGGGGGAAATGCCTTTATAAGTCTATCACCAAAATGATATGAAGGGTATATAAAAGAATCGGGATTTACTGCTGAGCTGTCAGAAATCCTGATTCTGTGTTAGGTACAAGCAGTCTGAATTCACAAAGCTCTTATGGTAATGACTAATAGTAAACTTCCCCATCTTACATACTTATTCTACCTTGTACAGTGGTAGAATAAGTGTAATAATCATTTATACACCATAGTGTGTAATGAAACGATGCAGCTGCTATATGTAGTGTAGGTGATCTGCACAGCCTCTATATCAGAAGGTGCAGCTGGTTTATGATCTCGGTTTNCTTGTATTTGTAGTGCAGCACAGGATGGCTCAGCGGTTAGCACTGCTGCCTCACAGCGCTGAGGTTCCTGGANCTTATCTGTGTGNCGTGTGTATGTTCTCCCTGTGTCNGCTTCCTATGGGTGCTCTGGTTTCCTCCCACATCCAAAAACATATTGGTAGGTTCATTGGCAGCTGACTAAAGAAACCCTGGTCTGTGTAATTGAGTGTAAGCTTGTGGGCAGGGCCCTCTTCCCCATCCATTCTGTCTGTATGCCAATTTTACGGTGTAGAAATTGTGACTTCTAATAAATAAGCAGAAATAATAATTAATTACTATTAACATTTACTTGTTATAGACAATATTTAGTCCATGGGCTTTAAAGCATACAGCGACTGCTGGAGAAATCTATAGCTTGTACGTTCTGCATGTAACAGCTGCTCATAAGTCAAAGTGCCATTAAGTCTTGAGTAATGTCCATTGTATCGATGATTGAATACATTATATATGCTGTGGTGAGAGGACGGCAGGAGCCTCTGGGGAAGAAGCAGTTGCATCCATTTCCTATCCGCTCTCTCCNATAACACTGGGCACAGCTGCTGTGTATTGCTGTTCTGCCTTTCTGCATGTGGAGGTCCATATTGCTGGCTATTCTTTACATATAGACGTCCCTGTGGGCAGCCGGCAGTGTGCTTAGAATTGTAATGCTGTACACCTATAAGATGCATCGATTTACCTGGATGTTACCTGCAGCAGACTCAGCGAGAGTGCTCATCACACTGGATATACATTAAACGTACACTGAATTCATGCTCATCTATGTGACACACATTACTGTACATTGAGAGTTTGAGGTTTATAGACTTTCCCTCTCAATGAACACGGCTTTGCCTGCACTTTGTATTCTTCTGTAAGAACATCTATTATACAGGGAGGATGAAGCACGAGGAGGTTTCTTGTTTGGCTCTTTAAGCAGCTATTGTTTCTCGACACTCACACCTAGAGCTGGTCCTTTCTCTCACCCTGAAAAGCCAGTATCCAGTTCCCCCTGTGATGCAGCGTGTTCCGGGTGACTGCCGCACCAGCGGAAATAGGAGCAAGACGTCGCTTAATATGCTGTCTGTGTATTGTATACAGCCTAATGGCTACTGGAGTATATGAATTCAACCTAGAATGATCTCCCTGTTCAGTGCTGGGAAATAGTCCTACAGAATGACCAGGTCCTTGGAGTCCATCTTCCCCATCAGAGTTCATGCAGAAAACACGATGCAGATCTGCCAGTCCTTGAGATAGCGTGCACCAAACTGAATCACGTCAACATACAGTGATCTCAGTACCTGGCATCATCGACCAGTCACATTCTGCATCCTGGGTGTCGCTCCCTTTTCTCTCTTACGATCTTTCTTTTCAGGACTCTAGATTTACAGGTTACGTTAAAGTGTATATTAAAGATGAATGTGTTATTTTGTATGTATTCTTATGGTGAAGGAAAAGATGAATTCAAAGAAAATGTGATATTTACTCAGCTGCCTAATTCCTAATACTTGATAGTATAAATACACCAGCGCTGAATAAGGCGATCACTCGTATCGATGTATTTAGTTTTTTAGGAGGTTATTAGATCCTCCAGGTGATTGTGACAGTGGTAACATTTCTCTAATATTACTTTAATATGACAGGTTAGTGTATATATTATGGTATTGTATAGGTCTGAAGCAGTAAATAAATGCTATGCACATTAAGACAATTGACATGATGAAAGGGATTGGGTGCTGGCTATGTAAGNGGTCAGCCCATAGCTGTTATATTGTATCTTCTCCATGTGGAAGATATGCCTTTAAAATGACTGACTTTGCTAGTTGTCCTCTGGTAATACTTTTATGGCTGGCTGTTTATGCAGTTTTTATTGTGTAGATGTATCGGTGCATTTTGTACATAATTGGTAATAAACCCAAGTGCCCTGCACCCCTACCCCAGCAATTAGCCCCTTGTGTATCGTGTAATGGAAACTTAAGCNGCTAAGATGCTGGCCTTAAAGCTCCATTTCCATTGTAAGATAATGGTCTTGGTATTTGCACTTTGCAGCTTAGCACATTAAGGGAGTTGTGTGTAATGGAATATCCCAATATTGCNCTATTGATTCTGGGTAGTTCAGGTTCAGATCACCCCAGCACCTATTTGGCTTTACTCCAACCCAGTGNAAGAGGAGGGGTACTGTACATGAGCAAGATTACATTGTATGCGGTTTTGCTGTCTGCATGGAATGAGATTGTTACATAGTCCTGTCAGACTGATGTATGGAGTAATGCTCGATGAGAGATTTGATCACATAATTACTTAGGTGGAGAGCTGTAACTACAGAATCCCCTGCAGCTTAACAATACATTTGTTGCAGGACAGTTGTGTAGATAGTGGTAATAGGGATGATAAATAGTTCTGACTTATAGGGACATTCTCGCAAACTGCTAAATCCTTTGTCCTGATGACACATTGATAGATATGTAAACATTTTATATTTACATATTTATATATAGTTATAGATTTAGAACACTAGCTGGGCGAGTATTGGGTACAATCCAGTCTTGGCTTGTTACTGCTTTGTTGTAAGTTATTTCTTCTAATTACAGTAAATGTTAAAGACAGAATATTTTANGTTAATTGTATTTGGTAAATTGTATCGGCCTGCCATTGACAATGGTCTTCNGCATTGATANNCCATCTAGCTGTTACTGCTGAGTTGTACCACGTTCACATTACCTCAAATTAGCTGTCAGTAAGCTGTTTCCATCACAGCACTGCATGTTTCTCCCTCCACTCATGTAAACAATCACAGTACACAGTAATGATGTGTACTGGAAGCAAAAAGTGTGGTGTTCAATATGAACAGTGCAGACCCAGCTTTTTTTTTTTTTTTTTTTTTTACAAAAATCTTTTTCTGCTAAACTTAATGGTCCTTTTTTCAAAGCCCCTCTAGTTTCCCTGGCTCTACACCCATCTTTGTCAAGGCTAGTAATCTGAACGTGGTATAACGGATAGCATGGTGCAAAAGCATAGCAGTATTTTAGAAATGTTAGTGTGTAAAGGCTGTCTGGTCAGACAAATACATGACACACACATATGCCCGGCTACACATGTTCTATCTATTGTTTACGTATTGGGTCTCCTAATCAAGAGGTGTTGTACCTATTTTGGAGGTGTATATAAAGCGTCTATCTGCTGGAGACTTGACAGGAGTCTTATAAGTGTCTGCTGATGTGATGGTAAGAGCTTTGTTGCAATGGTCTTCCTCTGTGCGGTTTTATTTAAATAGCTTCATACAAATAGCAGCCTTTCATATTCTGTAGTGAGCAGTGTAGCTGGCACTTGTCAGTGTTAGAAGCCAGTCTTTATCTGAATGGTTCTGAAACACGTTATTCCATTGGATTACCATAGAAAGTAATCAGATCGCTCTGGATGAATGTTCATTATAATTGTGCAGCTCAACAACATTCCTACATCTTACTANATTTTTGCACGGACTGTTTTAGCTGTTTGAATGAAATCTGATTACAATGATCAGATTACATGCACCGTGTTTTATCTTTTATTNTATTTCTGCACCCAGGTCCAGGCTGGGGTTCTATTTTTTTTTTCCAATTTTGCCAGAAAATCGTCAAGAAATGCAGAATATAAACCAGACTGGCCGCTATACCTCCGGTGTATTTCACTTAGTCTCTCATAGGATATTATGGCTTCCTTGATGTATAGTCTCATGGAATGACATATATCGGTTTCGTGTAAAACATACATGCATATAACTTTATTTGCTGTGCATATTATTGTAAAACTGGTTGCTTGTCGTGGTGTTGGCCTCCCCTGTCACTGGGCCAAAGCATGTGATGATCTTACAATACGCCAGGAGGTTCCATTATTATGTATTTAGCACATATGAGCTAAACAGTCCTGATCTAATCTGAGATGATTGAGAAATGTGATCACATGTGATCTGTCATTGTTGGCTCTTTATTTACCTGTTTGGGCAGATTGCGTGATCATAATTTTATTCTGAGGTCAGCTTTAGGATTGCTAATTGGAGCCGCAGTAATGTGATAAATATACTTTGTGTTCACACTGTAAGATTGTGCCATTTAAGCTACATGTTTAATCCTTGGTGAATGGTAATGAGTTGGGAAATATCCGGGTGACGCGTCCAGTTTGGGGCACAGGCCCGCTGTGTATGGATCTCCTCCTTTTATGGTGAGCTTACACCGTTCTCACTGGCTGGATTGTGCAGGAAGGGTCTAACGCTTGGCCGGTTTCCAGCCGTCGTGGTGAAATCTGAAACAGATTTTTCTGTACTTATGTCATGTGAAACTTTTCCTTTTTCTTCATGCAGAAAGTTAAAGAACTTTCCATAAGTTTAACATTCCTGTCAATGAGCTGGTGGACTGATTTGCATGTCCTTGTAACGTTCTTGGTTAGAACGGCCTCTGCTGTTTATCTTTCCCCAACCTTCATCCTGGGCAGAAGTTTCCTAGCACATGGGTTACATTTACTAAGAGGAGGACAAGGCGGGTTGTTCCCCATAACAACCCATCCAACTCTAGTTTCCTTCCTATTACATCACATAATGTCAACTAGAATGTCTTCATTAATGTTATTCTTCAATCCTCTGCTTTGCATGCTGGGACTTGTAGTTTGACAACGCAAGAAAGATGCGGGTTGCCTACCTTGCACTAGAGGATTACTTTACCCCTATGTACCACCCCCTTGAAGTGTAATTACAAGTCCCAGCATGCTTTAACTGCAGACATAGTTTATATTTGGCAAAGCATGCTGGGACTTGTAGTTTGTGAACACCTGGAGAGGTGCAGGTTTCCTACATAGTAAGGGTCCCTATTTAAGGTGACTTTAGTTATTCTTGGTATAGCGCCTCTTATACCCATTGAAGTATTTCGGTTTTAATGTGGGAAGTTAATAAGGTGAAACTGTTTAGCTGTAAATGTCAGAACCAGACTCTTCTCCTTCCTGTAAGTGGTGATTTATATTTGGAAAGACTGAAAGACGTTAATGTCAATATTTACCCTGCACATTCCCCTCACCGTCCTTGAGGCTTTACTATTCAGGGTAAAGGGAACAGTTCTGGTTACTTTATAATAGTGGAAATGTGTGAACATCTAATATGAGTATTAACAACAGCAGGCTGTTCTGTAGTAGTTGGTTTAGATGGTGCATGATGGATTGATGCCACTATTCCTTTCACACCACAAGTTGGGGTAACAAGTGACCAGTTTGGNACTTCTAATTGTCCATTGTGGTAACAGGTAAAGCATACATGANTATTGTCTGCACACAATGTACAGGAGTGTATGTGTACTCAGTGTTTCCTCCTGCATGGAATATATAGGAATGTATATAAATTTAGCTAACAGGGACGTTTTAACTTNTTCACTGTCCTTACATTTGGTTTAATGTGACCATTTAAATCCCAGTGGCACTGGCAAGGCTATATTAATATAATAGTTTAATACAACCTTGTATTAATAGCTGCATCAGTTACATACTGTAAAGACTGTTGTGTTTTACACTCTAAAATATCCTATCTACAGATGCAATTCTGAACCAAAAGCCCCAACCCCATCCTGAGTATGGGAAAGTTAGGGTTAACCTAGCTGTTAAAGGCTGGTGTCATTGCATAGGCTGACCCATTTTGATCTCCCTTTCAGATTGCTCAGAAATATGACCCTCAAGTAGAAGAGGATCTGCGTTGTTGGATAGAGGAGGTCACTGGAATGACCATTGGTGACAACTTCCAGCTTGGCCTGAGAGATGGCGTCATTCTCTGCCAGTAAGTACAATGACTAACAAGGTTCACACAAACCATTAACGTGTGCGTATTCATAAGCAGGTAGTGATACCTCAAGTGAAGAGCACAAGAATCACAAAACTACATCCGATTCCATTATTAAAATATATCAGAATGTGTTCAAGGTAAAGGGTCATAATCCTCCATACACTGCAGATGTGTTATACAGTCAGGTTACAACGACAACACATACAATGGATGTCATCATGTGATTTGTATATACAGAACTTTTGGTTTGTTTAAGATTGTAAAATAACTTTTTTCCCTGTTTAGCCTTATTAATAAGCTACATCCTGGAGCGGTAAGGAAGATAAATGATGCAAAGATAAACTGGCACAAGGTAAGATGACTTGTGAGATCTGACAGAAGTGCATAGTTATGACATAGACTTGTATTGTGACACCGGTTCATTGTTCTGCAGNTGGAGAACATTGGGAACTTCATTAAAGCCATACAGGATTATGGGATGAAGCCACATGACATTTTTGAAGCCAATGATCTGTTTGAGAATGGAAACATGACTCAAGTCCAGATATCCCTGTCAGCCCTGGCTGGTCTGGTAAGCGGCTGATTTCTTCTACTCTTAGAATTAGACTTCTTTAATAAATGACAAGTTCAGTCTCATACTGCACTGAATGTTACCAGCATTTCACAAGTCTAGATAAAGCTGAATGNAAGTCTATGGGTTCTGTTCTGTTCATAGCCTATCGCCTCTAATTGATGCATAAAAAGTGCTTTAAATATAGACATGTGATAGTGGTTCATAAACCCTTAGCGGTGCATGTATTCCCAGCCTCCTCCTAATAAATAACTAAAATCAGTTCATCTTTGCACCTGTGTAATAAACACTTTGTGCTCCAACAAGGAGACCTGGAAAACATGTCCTGCTGTGTCCCTATAGATAGGCTTAGGAATCACTCATTTTGAAGTAACTGAAGTAAAATTCCTATTGTAAATGTGACATAAAGCTGCTTTGTTCTGCGGCTAGAAATCGGTTTACTGAGAATTGGATGATGTCTCTCTACATAGAGTCCTCTCCCCATGGCGGTCAGGATGGCAATCTCTTCTGAAAGTGCTGGATTGTCTAAAAGCTTTACACTATGGACATAACATACAGAGAAGCTGCCAATGGTGCAGTATGTTCATAACACCACCATGTGTACAACTCATGCAAAATATATGAACATGAACATCTCAACATCATTTTGGTTTCAATAGATGTTTCATTTGTGGTGGTTGCAATATTCTGTGTGGATGGGACAGGTTGGCCTTTTATTGTCAAGGGATTCCTTTTTATTTAGTTAGTAGTAGGGGGTAGCAAAACTAAAAATGAGATGTTAAATCTGTAAACGGGCACAGATGTCCTATGTATTCCTATTCAGTGACTCAATTGGGTGATATATAGATACAGATGGTAATGGTAACACCATTACAATCTCTATTGTGAATCTCACTAACCTGTTCATCTTATTCAAAAATAAATATATAGCACATTTACAAGTAACAAAAGAAGAATGTAGCCATAAACATAATAAAAAAAAGAACATAGTGTCAAACCTTTGCATCCCACTTGCAAGTCCCAGCTTTGAATGCTGGTACTTGTAGTTTGACACCTGGAGAGCTGCAGGCTGCCTACCCCTGCACTATAGGATTGCTTTACCCCAACATACTTCCCCCTCTATGTAGAACTACAAGTCCCAGAATGCTTTAACTGTACAGACATAGATGTTACCTAGCAAAGCATGCTGGGATTTGTAGTTTGACACCTGGAGAGCTGCAGGTTGCCTCCTCCTGCTCTAGGTTATGACTGATCTGAGCTGCACAGAACAATCTCAGTTTATAAATGAAGTCTGTGAGAATCATTCGATCATGTTATGTGACTGCAGAACAATCCGCATTGCTCACCTCCATCAGCATAATTGTGTGGCCGTCATCTAATGTCGCGTTTAACATATTACAATTCTTTCATATTTGTGCTTTCTTTAAATACCTCAATGAACTGTCTCATTATAGGCTAAAACAAAAGGTTTTCACACTACAGTAGATATTGGTGTGAAGTACGCGGAGAAACAAAGAAGACAGTTTGACGATGAGAAGATGAAAGCTGGACAGAGCGTCATCGGGTTACAGGTAACCGCCGCTCCTCTGCTTGTAATGTGGCAGAAGGAAGTGTTGTATTAGAGCCTGTTCACTGTGACAGCCGGAAGTGTGTATTAGGACTTCACTTAACCTCCTTCTCCTGTGCTGACATGTGTNATGTTTGACGTATTTCAGTGATACAAGAACTCATTCAGTCATCTTGTATAAGAGCACAGGTTTCCTTTAACTCCTAATCTGAGCTGGGACTCATAATGGAGTCAAATCTTAGCACATTGGCTTTTTATGCAGTGTAATGTGCTGCTGCTATACACACCTGATAACAAAATGAACCTTTATGCATGTATAAGGCATTGATGGACTTGTGTGACCTTAATGCTTAACATGTCGGTAGTTTCGGGGCTGCACCATCTCATCAGCCGCCAGGGAGGCTTGATGTGTGTGTCTGGCTCCTATTCAGCTGCTCTGTGAATGTGTGCTTTATAAGCAGATACCGGATTTGCTGATTTTATGGAATAAACATCTATTAGTACATGTATCGGTACGGTCTGCCCTTTCCTTTTCCGGGTTGGGGACCATTAATTAGAAGCTTGAGCTGCTGCATGACTGGAACAGGAAGCGAGCGGTGGTGGGTTACAGTCTCTGTAATGACAGGGATGGCTCGCACATGTTGGATGTGTTTCCATGTATTGCATAAGAGGGAGAAACCATCACATTTTACTGCTCTGCGGTTGTAAGGCAGCTGAATTCTTTACACTCTTCCTTAATGACTGCTCTGTGGATACATTGCTGGGATTTATTACAGGAATACTTGTCATGCGCTGTTCATGTAAAGTGGTAAATGTCACTGGCTCGGCCCTCTGCCTGCATATTGCTGGTGTATGGCTGGGCCCGGNTATTAATACTTTATTTACTGTCAACAATCTGCAGATGGGAACCAACAAGTGCGCAAGTCAAGCTGGTATGACCGCCTATGGGACCAGAAGGCATTTGTATGACCCAAAGATGCAGACTGACAAACCATTCGATCAGACNACAATAAGCTTACAGATGGGAACAAACAAAGGTGCAAGTCAGGTAAATAGCTTCAGTCAAACTTGATTTGTCTGCTTTATTTAAGGACCGTTTTACAGTCTTTGAAAATCCTGGACTACCAAGTCCTATAACTTACCATTGGTTTCTATGTATTAGGCTGGCATGCCTGCTCCAGGAACAAGACGAGACATCTATGATCAGAAAGGACTTCTGCAGCCNCTGGATAACTCCACGATTTCACTACAAATGGGCACCAACAAAGTGGCATCTCAGAAAGGAATGAGNGTGTACGGCCTTGGGCGGCAAGTGTACGACCCAAAGTATTGCGCAGCCCCGACCGAACCCATCATACACAACGGCAGCCAAGGAACTGGGACAAATGGCTCGGAAATCAGCGACAGTGACTACCAGGCAGAGTACCCAGACGAATACCCTGGAGANTACCCCGACGATTATCCTAGAGATTACCATGGGCAGTACAGNGACCAGGGCATAGATTACTAGTCTGTTAGTCTCCTCAGTATTAGTTTCTTATTTTATTCTATGAAGACCAAGCTAGCCTTGAGTAATTTTATCTGTCTTCCTTAAACACTACTATGCTTTAATATGGAAAGAAAATTTGCCTTATGTACATTCCTTTTTTTATTTCTGCCTTGTATCCCTAGTTGCCTTCTAGTGCTCAGACTGAGGTTGTCCTGCAGCGTTACCAAGAATTGCATATGAAGTAAAAGGATTACTGTGAATAATGAAGGGAGATTTTGTACAGTCAGTTCTGCTATATTGGGACTATGCTTTTTGCTATACACATCGTGGTGCATGCTAGGATAGTACCATTTCCAAGTGCTTTGTATTTGTACAATAGATAATANATCATGACCATTCTAACAGCAGTTTAGTTTTTAAGCAAACGTTTTAATAGTATACTAGTTCTTACCACTGATAATAACTTTTTTCTGTAGACAGTTCATATGTTGGTTCGTAAATCACGGTCAANCCATTCTGAGCTGTTACTGAGGTATCAAACCAAATGCACCATGACTGAGATGTCACCTGCTCCCGGTGACTAGATGGGACTAATGATAGTGAACACAGTGGCTCCCCCCTCAGCNGTGTGTGGTAGATTAGCATATGTTTTTAACTAGTAATTGCTCCAATAGATGTAAAGGGTTCCTAAGTGCAATCTTGTTTGTTTGGCTTCTCAATGTGCTCCATTATTTAGAGTTAAGCATTTACACTCCAGTGATGCTAAATCTTTAGTGCCACTCTGTGGTTACTATGTAATGTGTTCCTGTATCTGTGAGGGGTGTAGGTGTCGAGTATAGGATGACTTCATAGCCAATCAAAGTATATTATGTTTAATCTGCATTTCTGTGTTTCTTTTTGGTTTTTGAGATACTGGAAGATCTTGGCACTTAATGCTGTCTGGCCGAGGGCTTCTGCTTATATTCAGTAACTGGATNTTCATCAGAAATGATTTACAAAGGATGGCAGATTGTGTAGGATTGTGCTGACATGCTGGTAGCGTCCAATACACTAATGCATTTTGATTTAATGGAAGGAAAGTGCCCCCTCCNAAACTCCCACAATATTCTCTAAATAGAGTGTTGGACAGCAACCAAAAACGCTTGTACATCAAATGCACNTAATCAAATCACAATACAGGGGTGATAAGAGATCCCAAACTAGAAATAATAGACACTGCATCTATATTATAGACAAATGATCCTTATTTGCTATTTGTAGTGGACACAACCTGAGCATATAAACCGTATTGAACAGTATACTATTTTTGTGCTGGCGGCACGTTTACCATATACCAGGTTGAGGCTGTTTTTGGGGGGTGTACATTTTTCATATTGTACACCTCTTTTGCGGTGTACTTGGATGGCCCAGCTAAACACACTGCTTTATTTGATGGCAGCTTATGTGGTGAGTTTTGCTATTGTCCAATAACACACCAATTCTCCAGCAGCTTTCCAAGGATAGTAATAGGTAAGGTGTTCCATGCACCCAGTTCTATTGCCTCTATGCACAGGTCAT
This sequence comes from Platyplectrum ornatum, assembly GCA_016617825.1. Taxonomy (NCBI): domain Eukaryota; kingdom Metazoa; phylum Chordata; class Amphibia; order Anura; family Limnodynastidae; genus Platyplectrum; species Platyplectrum ornatum. The sequence goes on from JABWIB010007685.1 coordinate 13,856, forward strand.
TCCAGATGGTGAATCATGTTATATTTGAAGGCTGACTGTTTAGGGACCANGTTATCAGTGATGTAAAACACTTTTCCTAGTTGATGGATAAACCTGCTCCTCTGAATCCGCTCTACATGTCTTAATGGGAGTCTGTACGATGATTGGGACCTCACTTCCACTGCTGAGGCCCTTCCGCTATTCAATGACAGTGCATTTACAGTTTGTCAGTGCCATATTATACCCTCGTAGATGTGCTTGGTTTCTTTTGTTTGTGTATTTATTGCCATATTTCTCAGCATAAACGGATCCCAATGTATTTTTTATAAATAAATTTGTTTTTATTTTTTTCCTTGAAACTTTCTCAGTCTCCNTGTTCATTTCGTAGAACTGGTGCAAGGACAAAATGGGGTTTACACTACATANATCAATATGGTGGTAATCCAGGGGATGGAAGGTGGCTTACCATACCAGTGTATACCAGCTCACTTTGTGAAAGTAACATTTTCTGACACAGATGTGAGACAAATGAATAGAAGCGTGTCTGGTGTATGTAACATTATTACCACAGTAACACATCTGTCTTCTGCATATACAACAGACCTTATGACACATGTGCTTGACACATGCCACTGGTATACTTTGTCTGAGCACTAGGTGACTAAGGGTAAAAGTGTCAGACAATGGCAGATACAACCCTTTGACCCACATGTGGGCTGCACCAGACGCGGTCTGTAGTCATTGCGGCTTAATGAATCCCTGGCATGTGAGGAATGTACTTGCATAAATACAGTAGGCTTCTCAATGTAAATCTAGATGCTGGAAGCAGTGTTTTATTAATGGCAGATGTATGAATTGATGTGGTGCNTAGATTACTGTGTTCTACTGTTGCAGGTTCATCTAAACATGACAGGGATACTTTGCNCATTAAAATTATTACTATCTGCAGATTTTATATAGCCATCTTTATTTAAACAATAAAAAAAATCACTGTACAAACATTATATACCACAATGAAACATTTCCATGTATGCAATACAATTTATAATGGTGATGCCCAAACAGTCATTGTGAAATGACAGCTCGGAGTCCTTCAATATCCATAAGCTGTGGCTATCCAGAGGTGCAAATCCATCTGCATATCTCCTAGGCCATGTGTCCTGTGGGCAGTGCCTTCAGCNTTAACTCACTGTAGTGTAAATCCGGGAGACGGTGCGCTCCCCCCACATCATGTCTGTTTAGTCTGCTCTCGCAATGGGGCGAAGTTCTGTACCATCTTCACCATTTGGTAAAGGTCCNTTTTTTAATAGCTCCGTGTCACGGCTGTTCTGATGTATTAATGCCTGTGAGAAATAGGGGTTTATTAGCATGTATTTTGGAAATTAATGTAGCTTAATTCCTGGACTCGCAATATGTGAGCTTGTTACTCACCATGAGCTCTTGGTCCATAAAATACGGTTTCTCAGCAGAGCCGTCATTGGTCTCTATATCCACTGTGTAACATAGGAGCAGACTGTGCACAACCGTTTCAAACAATGACAAGAAGCTGTGCGCCACCAAAAAAGCGAAGAAAGCAACCAAGAGCAATGGTATCACCCAGACGTGTAATTCACGATGATAGTTAAAAGCCATAAGTCCTCCAAATACTGTAAAACATACAACAAAAACCTAAAAGCAAAACAAAGACAAAATCTTTTCATAAGAGGCAATAAATAAAAATAAACTGAACATCTCAGAGCTGCGCTCACACCTCTTAGGTGCAAATGTAGACCTGAGCAAAACCATGTTGCAATGTCATTGGTGCAAATTAATTAGATTCATTTTGGATGCAGGTAAATCATTTGCATTTGCACATAAAACTCACATACTGCTTAACTCTGTT
>JABWIB010007689.1:20664-31965 GCA_016617825.1 Platyplectrum ornatum
CCTCTACACCCGTCCTCTACACCCGACCTCTACACCCGTCCTCTACATCTGTCCTCTACACCCGTCCTCTACATCTGGCCTCTACACCCGTCCTCTATCCTACAGATAAAGTATTTTATTCCATCTGGAAAATAATGAGATTCATGAGCAGCCGCACACCTATCTCAATAACAATTTTCTACAACCTAATGTTTTCCACTGATGCGTTACTCCATTCTGCTTCAGTATTTACTGATGTGAGATTATTAAACTTTGTCTTTCAAGATGCTGAACTCTCGCAGCAATTTACATTTATCAAAGCATAAAGGGCAGGTAAACCGGAATCCAGTATTACATATAAGCACACAGCATTGCCAATCAAATATAAACCATTAACTCAAATGTTAGCGGGAATGGTGATGGTGTTGACCATGGTCCTCAGGGGCCACTATCAGTACGTTTTGCAGGTCTGCATGGCAAAAGGAGGTCCTCTTTATATCACCGAGTATGAGGAGATCTGGTGCTGGTAGTGGAACTTAAGTGGATGGGACCCTTATTCAAGCACCCATGACTCCTTGTACATCTTATACAAATAACTGGTAACTCCCATAGCATCAGAACCCTGTGCATCAATATAACTAGCAAGGACTAGCTGTCCCCCTGTTTGCTCGGGTCCGGGAGGAACAGTTGACACATATGCCAGTACTGGGTGAGCGTGCAGCATAGTGCTTTTCGCCGCCGTGCAGCAAATTCCGGGCCCTGTATAGGAGTCCCAGCTGCACCCCCCGCCCCCCGATGCCGGCCCTGTTACTTAGATCCTTGAATGTATTTTTCCATTTTTTTAAGAATTAAAAATGATCCTTCGTCGTTTCTGCCAAGAACCCAATCAACATATACTTGAGTATTGGCCAACACAATATTTGCTAATGCATCGATGTGAGTCAACATGCCGCAATCTCTTAACCTCTGAACTATGCACCAAAGTAGATTATTCATGATCTCTTTAGGACAGCATCATATTAAACCTGTCAATGTGGCTGTGATTGAACAGCTTGGTGCATGTCTGGTTGATCAGAATGATGGGCCGTCAGTATCTATGCTAATGCTAAATGCATTTATTTCCTGTAATGTATCATGAGCCTGGTCAGGCTATTCCCCTTCTAGATCAGGTGTAGGCAACCTGCGGCTTTCCATGTGTAGTTTGGTGTAGTTTGACAACATCAGGAGAGCAGGTTGCCTACCCCTGGACAGGAGGATTGCTTTACCCAATATACCACCCACTCTAAGTAGAACTAGAAGTCCCAGCATGCTTTAGTGGATACCTGGCAAAGCATGCTGGGACTTGACAAACCACAGATGACATTTATCACTTTAAATATCCTGAATGTGAGTAATAGTACAAGAAAAGTCACATTGCAACTGCTGATATCCCCTGTCATCGCTGTGCGAGGGGTAATTGAGCAATCGTACTCCTTTATTGTAAACATCCCACCATGCGATTACTCAGACCTGCACATTTGGAATTCTTTAGCTAACAACACTGTACTTCCACTCTGTTGTAGTTACCGACAGCAACACAAGACCTTGTATTGCACAGGAGTTAAATGTCATCAGTTGCAAACAGTATTAGAGCTGAGAGATGAATTTTCCAGCCCAAGTGTAATAACAGTGTAACAGTAACGCTGCTATTCCCCTGCAATTCAACATGGTTTTGCCATGGGTACCCTTTGTCTGGGAGACAGAAGCTCAAGAGAAAATATGGCGGCATTCCCAAGATGAATGGAGGAGGCTTCAGAGGGTGCTGGAGGCCAGAGGGTGGCAGATGATCTGATAGAGGAGGGGGCCGAGTTATTGGCGAATCCGCTCTTCAAGGAGGAGATGAGTCGAGAGGACCCCTTTGCGCAAAAGATCCAGGCCAGCAGTGTGAACGAGTCAGAAGTGGCAGCAAGGTATCCCTGGATTCTCCGCAGGCCCGGCTCGAATCCTGCTGGTTGATGAAGAACCACTGATGGCAACAGAGATAAGACAGCAGGAACGACAGTTCAACTTAAACCAGGTGTTCTGGGGCGACACATCCGAGGCTGATTCAGAAGAGGACAGTCACAGGGTGAGGGGTCAGGCGGGCCAGGGGTCAGTGCCATCGTATGAGAAAGGAAGAACCAGACCAGCTCCTGTGGAAAAGAGGCTTGATGGGAACCATAAAGGGTCGGTGGTCAGATGTCGGGCCGAGAAGAGAGAGAGCAATCTGCTGAGTGGAGGCTGCACCATACCAAAGCAGAGACCAGGGCCAGAGGGTGAAAAAAATCCCACAGGAGTGGGTGCAAAACTGTGTACCCTGATATTGGTGCTCTGAGAAGTGTGTGCAACACTGGGCCATACTTACAGAACCATCAACATCCCCCCTAGCAAGTTGGAGCCATCTGGACATTTTTCCACTAGGTTGGAATTATATTGGATGCGAGGACTAGACCTGTGGGAAGATGTATGTGATTATACAACACCAGGCTGATGTATAAATGTGTTTCAGGCTCATACATTTTCCAATAGACCAGTTATAAATCTCTGCCTCCATTGTGAGCAGGTGATACGTGCACATTGTACGTATTACAGCATGTTCCTCACGTAACATAATGAGGAACATCCATTACCAGGTGGCAACAACTGCACATGACAACCTATTGCCAATGTTGAAGCATCCCATACTGGGGGGTAAAGTAACCAGGGAAGGATGGCTGAGTAAACTGTTTATCATTCTAGAGAAGCATCAAAGTGGTCCGATGACAGTAAGATGTCTGACTCAGCGCGGGAGGATTTGTTAATTGCAGAACTTGGCAGAAGAAGGTTTGACAGGTTATAATACATTATATTGCATGTTATACATGATATATATGACACAGAAAGATGACATTCTGGGCAGAGGCAGAACGCACAGAGATGGACCCCATTTCAAGGAGGTGGAGTCTGAGTCTTGATGGGGGGGACCCATGTGTTATGGCAGGGGCGGACTGGCGCTGGTGCAACATGGCCCCCAGGCCGCTGCCCAATTGGTGTTTCAGGGCCGCGGGCCTTTATATATACCACCGAGCGCCGGGGTCTCATGTATAGCGAGACTCGGCGGCCGGAAGTGACCTCACAGGCTCACGTTCCTCCATTTACTGACGGCCCCAGCAACCACCTGGAGCCTATGATGCCATTTTCGGCCGCTGGGTCTCGATAGGGTCTATTCATATTAGTGAGACCCGACGGCTGTAAGTGACGTCACAGGTGGGGCCGGGGCTTTTATATGGTGGCGGAGCTTAGCTTCATACCCCCGGGCCCTGGGTTATGAGATGGCTGAATGGGCCATCTCGTTTCCTGAAAGAAGCTGAGATACTGCCTCGGCCCCCATCGATATGGTGGATGGACGGAGTTTGATTGTGTCATGTCCACCCATCCATGGCAAACGTATGGGGTCCTGGGAGTGGAGCTTCAGGTGTGATTTGCATAAACCATGCCCTCAGCACCACCCCCATACTGCCGACTCTGGGGGTGACAACCCTGGGATACATACATACATGCACACAAACACACCTTGTACCCTGGGCCGGAAACAGAAGACGACCTGCATTGGTGGGACTGGCTGGATTGCACTATTTGGAATGTAGGGGTGATGGGGTCCCCCTGAAGTTTGAGGCCCCCCCCCCCTGTTGCTGGGTCTGCTTGTACCACCTGCCCACAAACACTCACTTACAGTGAACTGGACCAGCAGGGATAAGGGGTGATGATGTGGTCATAATTTATTTGGGAGACATTATGGGGAGTTTCCCAAGGTGAGCTTTGCACTACGTGGACAATTTGTCCATTTTATGCCATATGTCCTCATCGAGCAGCCGCGGCTGAACTTTGTAATCTTAATTTAAAGTCATTTTTAGCATTATGAAAGTTACAGAAGTAAACGAGGTGAATTTGCTTTACGTATCGGATGGTCTTCACACTGAGCGGCTAAGCCTTCACGCCGACATCCCATTACTTACACACACCGCAGGCTCCTCTGCTCACATCCTCTGCCTCCGGTCCTCCCAGTACTGTAATCACACTGTTCTGATGCTGCAGAGGACGCTGTGCGCTCAGAGAGACCCTGCTGCTGAATGGCTGGGTTCTTTCATGCTAATGGCTTCGCACATGAGCTGTGGGCCGCTCTGCGATCTATCTTCCTTCTGCCCTCCACGTGGACCAACAAGAGCATCTGTCACGCTCTGCGGAGTCCTTCATTAAGAGCCTTCAAGGGACATCAGGCTGCAGCATATCCATTTACCAAGCCATGTTGCTTCCTTTAGATAATGATCATTATAATATCATTCCTTGTAGGGCCGCTCAAGGGAAATGGTCAGGTAAAATAGGCCAGTGCCTCCCCCCCCCCCCTTGTAGCTATAAGTTCCAGTCATTTGTAGCTTTGTACCCCATAATCTTTACTGACATCTTTACTGTACGGGTGATCTCCCTCTCTACTCTCTTCTCTCTCCTATCTCTCGCTACCTCTTTTCCTACTCGCTATATTATCTCTCTACTCTCCCTCTCTATTTCTATTATCTCTCCTGTGCCCCTTTACTGAGTCTCTTATGTCTCTTTTATCCCCCTCTCTCTCTCTTCCCTCCTTCCATCCATTTCTTTTTCTTTTCTCTCTCCATTCTATCTTCTCTCTTTCTCTTTCTATTCTCTCTCCTAATGCTTTACCACCCTCTCTCACTCTTTCTGTTCTCTCTTCTATCTCTGTACTCATCCTCTCTCTGGGCTCTATTTATAAAATATTCGGAACGATGCGAGACTAGGCTCACAAAATCAGCTCAAGCCCTCTCTTTCTATTCTATCTCCTATCTCTCTTCTCTCCCTCTCTCTTCCTACTCTCTATCATATCTCTCTTCTAATATTTTATCTCTCTATTCGCTCTCCCATCTCTCCCTCTCTCTATCTCATATCTCTCTCTCACATCTCTCTTCTCACCTTCTATCTTTCTATTCTCTCTCCCATCTCTCTTCTCTCCCTCTCTCTCTTTTTCTCTCTCTCCATCCCCCCCTTGCAGAAATCATCTTACTAATTGTGGATGAGGCCCAAACCATTAAATAATTAAGAAAATAATAATCCTTCNGAGCGAGTAATATGTTAATCCCTCTATTTCCCTCTATTCACCATATATAGGTTTACAAACAATCTGACATTTATCTGCTATTACTGCAACCTCCACCATTCCTAAGGAGAGAGATGATCAAAAGGGATAAACATAAAGGTTCCCAGGATAATTTCCAGCCTTTAAAATCCAGTTAAAAAAGCAGAGGCGTAAATACCCAATTAAATCTCATAAAGCCTGGACTGAGCACCGCAACATAAGTCATAAACATAATTTGCCTGTGGAATATGAACATGTGGTTGTGTCCTGAGGTGTGGGGCTGAACGTGATTTGCCTGTAATGTGAAGTCACTGGCGTTGGTGTAAAGTAACCACGCTGATACATTGAAATTGAGTATTTGAATGCTATTCACAATGGACAATATGCATATAATACCCTGCTATTAAAGAATATAGACTTCAATGCACTAGAAAATGTTTATTTTAAGTTAATTCTGTCCTAACCACATGTCCCTCCCTTGCAGAATGAATTACAATTAACATGGCAGGCTCAGCTGGAACTTGTATATCAAGGAGGTGGGTCTGAGCCTGGATTGGGGAAAGGAAAGTAAGGTAAGGTTTAGACTGCGGGAGGGGATGGATCCGACAAGGGGAAGGTTAGGGTTAGACTGCGGGACGGGATGGATCCGAGTCATCCGACAAGGGGAAGGTAATGGTTAGGCTGTGGGGAGGGACTTCAGTGTATACTGACACGATCATCAGAACACTGGGCCAGATTCAGACTTTAGATAGATGATGTTTGTTGATAGATATTGATAGATGATATTTCCTAGCCCAGGTCTAATCTGTATGCACAATGCAAAAATAAAGTATTCTCCCTGCATGCAAACACTGACATTCATTTTGCCCCCCCCTGCAATTCATCACCCACTCTTGAGTCAGTTGTGAGTAAGTCAGTAGACCCTGAGTCTGGTCTGAATCTGGTCCAATGATTCCAATTTAAAATACAGTGGATGAGTGTGTAAATGCAGCATAGTGCTCCAGCAAGGGGTTCTGGGATTGTTTGCAGACGATCAACAAGTGTATACAGGGACCTCGAGCACCTGGAGATCCTTAGCAGAGATCTTTCGCACCAGCTGAATGTCTGCAGTATATAAGTGTGTACCCGGAATATGGTTTAAAATACACTTTGCTTAGGTAGTCACCTGCTGACGTTCTGCATGTGCCGCCTGATTCCTTCCCTGGTGCTAGCGGGAACAATGGGATCATTATGCGGTTGTCAAGATAACTCATTTGGAAAGTATTGTAACCTGTTGGTCTTTGTAATACCTCAGTGGTAATGTACATTCAACACCTCACTGATCCCAATTCTCCTCTGTATGTTTCCTAAATAACTGTCTAATTGTGAACATCCTTGGAGTGAAAGGAGTCCAGCCCAGACCAATGCTCCTTCCTTCCGATCCTGAACTCATCCGAGCGTAGAATGTTTATTATCCACTCCGGCGTCCACAAACAAAAGCCTCCTGATTGAACATTCAGCTTGTTTTTAAGAGACCGGCACTCTGGGGAATACACAACATTTACGGCAGAATCTCTGAAAGCGACAAAGCTTTGCCTTTCATTCTTTATTTAACCTAACTCCCCATGGGAACATGCCTCTGTTGTTCTCCGCTCCCTTCTGAAACTCCATGTTCTGAACATTTTGAAAGACAGAAAATTCCCTGAGTTGTTCAGAGACACTTTAAGAACATCTGAAATGAACCGCAGAGGCGACAATCTAATGCCAAAACTGAGCTGTAATAAATAGCGACAAGTCACCCGCTATATTAGAACAATAGAATTAATTCATATGCTTACATTTCATTCATCAGTCTTTACCCTTTCACCGGGCACCCTAGACAAAGCTTCATCTAAGCCTGGCTGAACCACTGGTGGTACCAGCACCTCTTTCTGGTGGTACTCGGATTGAATGTATTAGCTTGTATGGAAGTATCAGACATAACTACACTATAAACAGGTCATGTATTCCTATATCTTTTAGAGGACAGGTGTGGCTTTTTTTTAGGCTCATAGTAGAGAAGGGGCGAATGTAACTACTCCTGCAACCACTGCAGTCACGTTGCTGTCTTGCAGGGCCGGCAACAGAAATCTTGGGGCCCTGGTACACCCAGATTTTTTGGCCGCCCCCTAAGTAGTGATAACACTAGTAACAGGGCTCCCTGAAGCTTGGATCCCGTCACACCTGTCCCCCTTGTCCCCTCCCGTCACGTGCCCTCTTGATTATGCTCTGAAACTATGAGGGGTAATTCTGCACATGCACGTTACTTTGCATGCGCGTTACTATGTATGCCAGAAGATGCCACCACTTTTAAATACAGAGCAGAGGGGACAGGCTGAGCTGCATCAATAATTTGGCATAGACACTGTCTAGTTCCACTTCTGGTATTGCCAAAAATGCTGCCATGGAAGATAAAAGGGGCTTGATCCCTCAATGTATGACACAGCACTAAAAAAGCTGTCCTAATTCCAAGCTGTCCTAGAGGTCCTATCTTACATCAGTATTGACCCCAGGGTTAGACTGGGAGCAATGGGAGATATAACTTGCTTCTCCCAGTTTCTCTCTGCAATGATGTTTGTTTGCTGTAGTAATTGAAACCAGTTTAAAGTGTTTGTTGTTATACTATTATATACAGAGAGCTCTTTCTCTGATTAAGTATACTGCTTCTTTCTCTTATTGGACTGTAACCTGAGACCAGATTCTTATGTTACTGAATTTATGAGCAACAGATGGGTCACTGGATTTTTAAATAATATAATTACACACACAGTGAGCATTGTGCCATGTTGTTCATATTATGCCACAATATAACTGTATACCACCGTTACAATCCTTGCATACTTCAACAGTGTGATTACCCCCCTCATCCACATCACATTGCTCAACTGGAGCTGGAGACTTGTCATAAAGGAAGAAAGCTCTAAATATCAAAACAGCAATGTTGGCAGATGGATAAGGTGACCTGACAGTCAGCACATACTGAGACCTAACAGGTTGTCAATTCACCTGATCAGTCACTGTCCTCTGCGGTGGTTGTGGGTGGAATCGAGGAACAGGAAAAAGAGGGGAGAAGGCACAGGCTGGGAAGCAGGACAGTGTAAGGGGACCTCTAGTGTCCAGAGGATGAAATGCACGTTTACACAAGCAAATGCTCTAAAATTAATATTGCTAATCTGTTCTAGGGTTTGGGATGGGGGAGCTTTTTCTCCAAGCACTCAAAAATCCCTGCATAACCTCACTCTACTAACTCATGGGAAACTCCTGAAATTCAAACATGAAAACTCACAAGAGCAGATAAATCCCCCAGACGTGCCCTTCTCTTTTCTAATGGGTCATCCTAGGGTGTTTCTAAGCATGGGTGCGGCTTGATAACATGTACCCATAGAATGCTATCCATAGGCAGGGGCAGGGCTTCAGGTGGTACTTTGCATAAATTACGTCCTCATGCCCCAAAATAGGACTCTATGGAGCCGATTCAATGCTGCACGAAGACGGGAAAAAGCTGGTCGTGCGATTTTTCTCGCCATCTAGTGAAAGATTGCAGCTTTTTATACACTGCTCTATGAGTTTTCTCCCTTACGTAAACAGCATAAGGGGGAACATACAGCTCAAAGCGCCATTGAATCGGCCCCTATGTATTAGCTACATACTTCCCACCGTTTAATTTAAAACCATACAAAAAAAAAAACAAAATACAAAAAAACCAACAACATTTTAAATATGTACATACAGTGGCCGAAGTGGGAATTTAAGTAGTCGAATTTAGAAGTAGCGGAATGAACATTTGGAAGTTAATGAGTAAATCATTCCCAGCTTCTACCCAATAATGTTTATTATAAAAAAAAATACTAAAACCAGTTCTTAGAATGTAAATAATGTAAATACTGTCTGGTTTAAGCAGCGTTTATAATGTCATTAACAGGAAGGTTTGATATCAGTAGCAGAAACAAGAGCTTCTAGTTTGTTTCTTCTATTACCTGAGCACTTGATTTAGCCCACACATGATGTAAGATTTGTTGTATATGGAGGAACCTGGCAAATCTTCAATATTTGACTTCTGGAGAAATTTAATTTCCCAAACGCTTGTTATGTCTACAAGGTAAAATTTCTGCCCAGTTATTGTTACAAATGGTGTAATTATATCGTGCTGCAGATGTAGCATTGGAAAAAGCATTAAACATTTGTTGTCTAGGAATCAGACTCTGGCAGAAGAAAATATAAAGCGCTAGTTCTTCTCTCTATAAGTCCTCTCTTTCTGCAGATGTTTATACCTCACCGGCAATCTGGAATTTTGGATTTTCGAATTTACGGCTGGATGAAAAAGTTTTCATAATTCCCAGTGAATGAGTCAGATAGACCTATATTGTCTATTGTCAATTGTCATTGACATTTATGTTGATAACCACGTCCACTAAACACTTCTTTCGAACTCCAGCTAACATTACGCTGTCAATTGTGGGATTTTAAAAAAAGTGATTTTTAAGTATAAGTTCTGACTTATTGGTATAGTCAATGAATGTTGGAACAACACCACCAAGAAGGCTTCTCCCATAAGACCTATAGAGTGTAAGCTTGTGGGCAGGGCCCTCGTACTCACCCATCTGTTACCACCCAGTCATGTCATTACCATTGTTGCAGATTTTTGGACATGTCCCCTGGTCACAGATCTCCTGCAGATAAATATGCCCCCTGTCCACCACATGAATGCATTGCAAGAAAACACCTTATTTAGACAGACTTTTGGGTGAAATGCGTGAAGCAGAATAAGACTGTTACATCCAGGACTGTGGTTTCCTGTCTCACCTCTAGGGACATTTACAGACTTTATATTCTGAGCTGTTATTACCATGACCTGCCTCTAGAGGCCGAGGTTGGACTCATCTTTGTTTATCACTGGCTTTGTCCTGATTCCCAGCACCTGTGCTCTGGCCTTATATAGCTCCTTCCTCCCAGAGCCAGGTGTGGGTCATTGTTTGCTGTTCATATCTGGTGTGTGTTGTGATATCCTGCCTCCTGCTGCTGTTCATCCTCTCTGTTTGTATGGTGTAGGTACTGCTCCTTGTCTCTCATACCCCGTTCACAAAAAAGTCTATTTCCCTGGTAATTCAGTGAGTTTCCCGGGTTACTGAACTACCAGGGTAATGTGCATATTGTGAACGGCGCTAAAATTACTACTAACTACACTGGTTTATTGTGAACGGTGTAAATTGTGAATTACCAGGGTAGTTAGTGAATTACCAGGGTAATTCAGCTCTGTGAACATGGTTCATTATCAGGGTAATTCAGATCCACAGCTGACAACCCTATTCGTTAAAAACAGATTTACCAGGGTAGTTTATGTGAACGGGGTATTACATACACACACGTCAGAATGTGTGTTGTTTGTGCATAAATTATTTAACACTATACAAATCATAATAGACATAATATGTGGTCACAAAATGTACTATGAATTAAATTTACAAACTGAACAGAAACATTTACACATATATATACACATATATACATATAAATATGAACACATATATGTATTCGCTTGGCAAACCAAAAAAAAAACTTTGCTTGCACATAGAAATGTAATGGTAAAAAAAAACATAAACCAAAAAAATTGCCAATACACATAACTATTAAATATGCTATTTCAATTACACACTCATGCAAATGTATATATAAACATGCATTTATGAATATGAACCTTTCCTTTACACTTTAAACTTACACATTTGAAAAAACACAGCAACATAAATCACTGTCACACACACATTACTTTAACTTAAATGGAGCTTAAGTATGTTATCGTGTATAGTAAACTTTCACATACAATAAAAACACATGTTGAATCACAAATTAATTTCGCCAAACATCATTGTTAATGGCTAGGGTATCATGCAAATATTTATAGGACAAGGGCAGCTTCGGGTATGTGTGCAGAATCACTAATTACGAACCTCAGTCCACGGCTGACAATCCTAATCGCTACTGATACCCCGTTCACAAAAAAGTCTATTACCTGGGTAATTCAGTTAAATTCCCAGGTTGACTGAACTACCCGGGTAGTGTACATATTGTGAACGGCGCTAAAATTACTACTAACTACCCTGGTTTATTGTGAACGGTGTAAATTGTGAATTACCAGGGTAGTTAGTGAATTACCAGGGTAA
>JABWIB010007690.1:0-18013 GCA_016617825.1 Platyplectrum ornatum
TATATATATATATATATATATATATATAGCCCTGATGAAACATCGGTGTCTTCGTGTAACAATAAATTTATATATACTGAAACAAGCCCAGGAGTGCCGCCTATACCTGCATCACAATTTATTTAGCAAGTTTTATATCTATATATGTTGAAGTGAGTGCCGGTTCCTGGACCTATATATATATTATCATCATTATAATTATAATTTAGATATTAACTATGTGTGACTAGATTAATAAGATACCCTATCTTAAGTGAATGGTCACACCAAACAAAAATGGTAGATTGTAAATGCAAATATTATATGTTGGAAGTACAATGAATAAAATCACTGCAAGTACATTGCTTTACATTTATCTTTAACTAAACACTTTCAGTACTGTTCTAGGTGGAATGTGAGGGTTGTTTGGATACCATAAGTTATAGGAGACAGCATAACACAATTCTTAAATAAAATATCACAGGTTTATATATGCAAAACACATGGATAAATCTTAGTCTAAATTTACAGAACAGGGATTGCAGATTGAAAAATAAGGGTGATGCCCATAGAATCAGATTCAAGTTCACATTCTTCAGTATGTAAAATGTAACTGAGAGCTTGAATCTGGTTGGATGCTATGGGCAACATCCCCACTTTTCAATTTCCATGCAAAATTAGGCCCTAGATGTTACTAGCTTATAACGTTCAACAGTGTTACAAGGCTGCACCCATGTTTTGGGGGCTAACAGAGACCTGGCCTTCACTGGAGCCCCTGATGGTATGAACAGATTTGAGCTGCAAGCACCCTAAAGATCACAGCCCCTGGGAGGCAGCTTCAAGTATGTAGCTAAAGAGGACACAGAGAAAGAGAGACAAGAGTGTTTAGAACTAGCAGAGAATAAAGACAAGGAAACCACACTTTCTCTGCAGTCTATAACCCGTTTAATACATTTAAGCAGAGGGAGTGTTATCCTTGCATCTTCCATTTCCAACAGTCAAGAGAANAAAGAGAAGAACAATATCTGGGATGTAATGGCGGTGCCATAAAATATGTGCCCAGTATTTATTAACCATCATTTTCTGTATTTTATGTGATTACACATGGTATTACATAACTGCATTTGTCAATAGGACAAAGCATATTTTTCTGATTCATTCTCAGTTTACAAACATTATCCAATGACCTTATAACAGCATGAAAAGTTTAGAAGAATACAAAGTAACAAGAGGAAGTAAAATAAAAGCAGCTTAAATGTCTTTGTATAAACATTACACAATGTCCTCAAATCTATCTCATTCACAGATGACAAACATAATTGACCAACTTCAAATGACTTTGGACCACACAGTAAGAACACAACTTGGCATATACAAATAAACATCACACTTTGAACAAGCCAATTGAAGCTGTGATCTGAACCATTTTTGGTTTATTCAAAGTCAAATCATTCAGCAGCTGTTTGTGAAATTACTAATTTTCCTGCGCTCCGCAACTTTAGTCAATCAGAGGCAAGTGGGCTATTTTAAATTAATTACAATTAATTACAATTAGAAACAGCTGTCATATTCAGAGACAATAAAAATTAAGAGTAATTTAGCCTTTCAATCAAAAACAGATAAACAGGCAAGTTCCTGAGTGTTTCTTTTACCTGCTAGTAGAATGTAATAGTTTTATTAATTGCATCTAAGAGACAAAGGAGGAGATTGCCTATGACAGAAGATGAATGTTGTCATGCAGCTTGCTTATAAAAATTATTTATTTTCCCTGAAATTATAGAACAGTTAAGGTAAATTAGCATAACAAGAAAGAGAGTGATTCACTAACACATACATGTATGCTTGATATGGTTTCTAAGGTGTTTTGTTCTATGAACTTCAATTTAAAAGAAGTGTCAAAGGAAAGTAAACCCTGCCGACTTGTATAAGTAACTTAAAAACTAATTGAAAAGCTATAAATCTAAATTTACTTCTATCAAGAAATTACAATAAAAGAAAACAACAAACAAAAAACAACACCATAAAAAAGGTGATAGATATGTACCTGACATACCAATTGGGAATAAGGCCTTAACCCCTTCAAGGCATGGCCAGGGGCGTAACTACAAAAGGCGGGGCCCCATAGCAAACCTTTTAACAGGGCCCTCCTTTATACAAAAATAAATAAATAAAACAATTGTGTATATATATGAAATGGAGGTCCAAACTGCTATAGAATATATACAAACATATATGTTTGTATATATTCTTTAGCAGTTTGGGGCCCACATTATATATATACATATACGAACATGGAGGGCCCAAACTGCAGTAAAATACATAAAAAAATACTGTTAATCTGGCTGTGGGTTCCATTTAAGGGATTCTGTTCTCATAAGCTCCGGACCTCTGTCTGTTGGGGAGCGTCTGTAATCCGGGAATGGGGCCGCCTAGGGCTGTAGGCCCCATAGCTGCTGCTATGGCTGCTATAGTGGTGGTTACACCCATGGGCAGTAGGTGGCTCATAAACTTTGTAGCAATTTTAAGAAAAATTAAAAAATGTAGGATCCAGTTGACGTTGGATGTCACTTTGAGGGACCTGCGTGATAGACACCCCCATAAATGACAACATTTAGAAACTGCACCCCTCAAAGTATCCAAAACAGCACTCTGGAAGTTTGTTAACACTTTAGGTGTTTAACAAGAATTAAAACAAAGTGAGGTTAAAAAAAATTTTAGCAAATTTTACATGTTGATCCATTTTATTCTGGACCGATGTTAACCAGGACAGATGTTAATCGGAATACAAAACTTAAAATGTAATCCCCTGATTCTGCAGATTTTTAAATATCCCACTATTTGGGTACACCATAGGGGTCAGAAGTGAAGGAACTGCATTTGGCTTTTTTAGTGCAGATTCAGCTGGAATGGTTTTAGTGCGTCATGTTGCATTTGCAGAGCCCTGGTTGTATCAGTAGAGTAAAACCCCCTAACAAGTGATACAATATTTTAAACTAAACCCCTCAAGGAACTCATATATGGGTATAGTGAGCAGTTTGACCCCACTGAAGTTTTGTAGCGTGAACATTTTTCCTGTCAGGGTGGGCAGGGATTAACCTTTAATTTTTTGACATTTGTTTTTACAGGTTTTCATTCATCAAAAGTTTGCATAGTACTCACGGCAGTTACTATGCGGGCTATCGTGAATGAAACTAATGTGAAAATCAATTTTTAATGCACATTAGTTTCATTCACAAAAGCTGAACATAGTAACCATCGTGATTACTATGCCAGCTTTTGTATCAGCAGAGTAAAAAACGAATCATTTTTTTTTTTAAAACACGCACGAACACAATAAAAATTTTTTATTTTATTTTTATTTTTTATTATTATTTTTTATTATTTTATTTTTTATTATTTTATTTTTTACATTTTTTACACAGATCCAGGGTGGAAGGAGTTAGAAAAGACACTAAAAAATGGAAATGTATTGTATTACATTATTCAAATGAACTTATACTTAAGGGTGGCTGATCCAAAGCTTTGGAGTAAGGGTAAAATAAGGGTAAAACCATGCTGAACTGTGAGAGAAGCCAATTCTTAACTGGTAAGTTAATTTTCACGCCTGACATTGTAATATAGGTTTGCTCTGGTTTACACTTGCTTTGCCTTTAAAATAAATTGTGCAACTCTGGATTGTCCCCAGATATGCTTTTGTTAAAATTTTGCATCAGAATTATGATTTACTGCTATATTTAATATATGAATCATGATGCATAAATCTCAAGTTTAGTAATTTAATCAGTTCATATAAATATATGTATGAAGCTGAACATTTGGTAAAATATTCCATTTGTTCAAATTATCATAATTCATGGTAAAAACAATTACAAAATCAGAATTTTCCAAGACCCGTAACAGTCTAAAAGAGAAACAAAATTTATGCCTGCTGCTCTATTATAGTTAGCAGACAGTAAAATGCAATTGTGATAGTTGACTATAACAAGTAACATACATTTCTATGCCTTTTTATTTTTTACTGTTTTTTATATATTATATATTTCTTTTTATAACATTTGGCTTTCATTTCAATTCCCGCAAATAACATTAATAATAACAATAGTATATTTATTACTACTTCAGGTATTTGTATTACCTGACATTTTCTTTTCTTATAGGAAAATTTGCAACAACCATAATTCCGTCTTTATCCATTGAACAGCTGCAAAACACTTTTATTGGTTTGTCTGGGAACAACATAAAAGCATGAAGTCCAAACTTATCATCTCTATAGTAAAATATTTAGTGCATTTTACAAATTGAATTAGGAATAGTGATTGCTCTGATAAATATACTATAAATTTAAAGGAGGGAAAAACAAATTAGTTCACACAGTATGTTCTGTGCAATTGGCTCTATTAGAATGAAATATAATTTGTTTATCGTACAGTACAATAAAGTAATCATTTTTATATCACAAATGACAATCACTGAGTATAATTAATGCAATTTTACTGCTTTTTCAGGTTTTTAACATCTAATGTATTTGCAAAATCAAACATTATCTATCCCTAAAAATATCTAAAAATAAAAAGTATTTATATCGTCACCCTTATGGCCGCCATTCTGAAAAACATATCTGTCATGAACCAGACTCTCAGGTCCTGTTACCTTCCTCTCCGCTGTCTTTCTCCNCTGTCTCTGAGATGCACAGACTCTGCTGGTTTCAGATTTCCCTGCAGGGATCCTCCCAGTCTGTCTGCACTGCAGACTTCCCTCCTAAACCAGATCATGGGGACTGCCATCTTGGATTAGTCACCTGCTCTCTCTCAGCCAGTCAGAATGCAGCTGCAGCTCAGCTGACTGCAGATTCTAATCAGGACATTGCATTTCCAAACACAGGACTTCCTGGAGCACTAACCAGTTGCCAGTGCAATGTTGTATGATCAAATGCCAACCTGGTTTCTAGCAGTCTGCAGTATATTTATAGATACTGTTCTGACAGCATTTCCACCATCTGCAATCCGGTCCCAGCCCGGATCCTCTGTCTGCAATCTGGTCCCAGCCTAGTCCCAGCACGAATCCAGTAAACCCAGTCTGGTTTCAGCTTCTCATCAGATTCTTATGCAAAGAAGGTTCCTAAGACCACCCAGCTTTAAATATTAAGCCACCAGTCCAACTCCAGAGGCCGAACCCAGTCTAGACAAATCCTTGGTGTGACAATATCCCATTCTTGCCATTTTTATTTACAACAGCATTTACCACATAAAGGAAATGTAATGGGTTGAGATATTTCAAGCCTAGCATCAAGAACACAAAGTCTTGAGGCGACTTGAACACAGGGTTCCAATTATAAAAAGACTATAAAACTACTGCACCTGCTAAATTGTGGCCCCCAAATGTACTATCAGTTAAAATATTGTACAATTAAATATTATCATATCAAGAAAAAAGGACAAACAAAAAGGAATATGTGGTGGGTAACAGTTTGCACTCTGTGGCATCTTAAAATATTATATTGCATCTCTAATACCGTTATTTTAGAAATATGTTTAAATAAAATTTCTACACAAGTGAAGCTTTGTCCCTAAGAAATATGTCCAAATAAAACGTCTAATGAAAGACACCAGTAATATGCAATAACTTGTCAATGAGCACTTTAACGGAAATTACTATATTACTATAAATTACTAGCCCCTTCAAACAGATTTGACAACTCAGGGCTTGATGTAGAGTTGTATGCAGTTTTGGTTAAAGAATGAGAAAGCAATGCATAAACAACCAAGAGTTATAATAAACCCAAAAGAAGATCCACCTTTTTGTCAGTGAATCTAAGCTGTTGCTACAAGTCAAAATTAATGAATATTTGAAAATATTTGATAAGCTATTTGTTTATCTTGGTTAAAAACACTGTTTTATAGGTGCGTCCAGTAAACACCATCTGTAAACATAAAATGCGAATGGAAATATCTTTCCCTGTACTATATCACTGGCATAATTTTCTGACACTCTTATTGACATCAAATTTGCTGAGAAAGTGTTAAAATGTAACACCATGTCAGTTGCCTGTCCTCAGGCTGGGGGAGAACACATTCTTCAAGACTGCACCTATACATCCTAAATAGAGATTTCATCAGCTGTCAGCTGGTAGATACATTGATTCTGCACTGGCTTCGCTTCTGGGTATGTTCGCCAATCTGTTCATAAACTGTCAACAGTGAAAGTGGAAATATTGTTGTGGATATTTATCGAGTCTGCATCATCTGAAAATATACTACAAAGAGCTTTTCTAAAATGCAAAGTCAACCAAAACAATAATAAGCACAATATTTTTTTCATGCATGAAGATTGCATTTCATAATATATAGTTGTGTCTGAAGTTATGAATATATGAGATATTTGGGCACTGAAGGTAAATTAACCTATATAAACACAAAGGACAACAGGGCTTTTATTCACTACATGAATAATTAATTGACAGATTTTAAACAGCTATAAATTTGGTTATGAATCATAATAAAAAAACACTAATTTTTATACACATTTACAGTAAAGGTATGGCACAATGAATGAACAGATGGACTGAAAACACAATAAAATAACTACACCATGAAAGGATTTACTTGCCTGAACATTTGCTGTAACAATAGCAAGATGTAAAACATGACATGTAACTCAAACGTAGGACACACAAAAAGGAGTAGTAAAAAAGTCTATGAAAGTATTAGTGGGACTCTGGAAGCAGTGGCATTTATAAAATGGGCTCTTCCTGGACTTGATAGGCTGGATAGAATCATCTTCGTTTCCCACCTGCCAGTCAAGCAGTTTGCAGGCTGTCAGTATCATGATTGGTCTAAGCTGTGGTCATTCACCAATCAAAAAAAGGGGCGCAAGTTATTCCACACCAAATAAACATAGGGTTTTGAACTGACCATTTAATGAAATTTGATATAATAAATATTGGCAAGGATTTGAAGAAACCCCTCAAATCTTATGCTAATACATAAAAATGAAATTAAAAGCAATTCAATCTGTAATTTTTCAATGAAATATATGTTAATAACCTTTGTTTAAATTGAATTGGCAGATCACATAATTCAGATAGAGAATTGGTTAATGTCTCATTTTAAATCTCTTTTTATGAACTCTAATTTAATATACAACACAGAAGTATGTATCAATAAAAATAAAAAAATTATATTTTCAAAATCAAAATGTAGATTTTTTTCATAAAGCCATTTGTTCTTAAAATGCAAATCTGTCCATAGTGTTGTTAATATATCTTTAAATTTTTATTTTGGGGTCGTGATGGGATAATCTGATAAGGGCCTGTGATCCCATCATGATTCCAACTTTGGGGATTTGGAACATTTTTTTTTTAAAATAATGAATTTGCTTAAAAAATGTTAATTATGTTACATTTTTATTTAAACATACTGCTGTGTTATATGTTATATAAATGCTTATAAAAAGAGGCAACCTAGTAATAAACAGGCATGAATAGTTATCATTTTAATTATTTTAACAAACAGTATACTCATCCCATCATGATCCCAAAGCAAACATTTTGAAAATGTTACATTTTTNATTTTTATTAAAACATACTGCTGTGTTATATATACCATATAAAACTCCTTTAAAAGAGTGTAAAACAGGACCTTACCCATATAGGTGAGCTGCAAATACAATTTAAAAAAACATGAAAATTAAAAATACTAGCTTTTAAGTGATAAAACGTAACAACCAATTTACGTATCAGCCTAATATTTATGGATTTTATTTACACCCCTTTGCAGAATTTATTATACTAAATTAAACTGAAGTTAGAGAAAGTAAGTTGGAATTTTGCCTGAAATTGTGTTGATTTGTTTGCACTGTTTCAAATGAATCTGTTCAAAGTTTTTTATTTTTTGTTGTTCCCTTTTAACGGCATGGGGATTTTATTATATGTAATAAATGTATTTAAAAATTAATGTAAAATTGGTTAAAATAGGCTAATACTATATAGAACATTTGTATACAGATGGTCTTGTACCTAATTCAATATGAAAAAAAAACTAATAAAACAATATCTTGCAATCGTCCACACACAGGTGTAGTGTTCTAGAGGAAATGATGGTGGGTGGCAAATTTCCTCAGGGCAGAATAGGTGTCTCAAAAGCTTATTCTGATCGTGAGTTCATTAGTTTCTTAAAACAGTCTTGTCTGTAAGAGTTTACTCAATGAGATGGGCAGCACTGGAACAGCTACCATATGGAAATGGAACTTGTACTGAAACAGTTTTCATAGTGAGATTAGACTTTACTGATGTATAAAACAAGGTAGCTTAGTGCTGGGTCATGATACAAATTGGTACTTTTCATACACTGCACAGTAATAGAAATTAAATTCATTGCTCCTGGGTATTGTGTAGCGTGTAAACAGCTGCACATTGAACTTGATCCAAACCTCCATGCATTTTCCATATATACATACATACATACATACATTTTACATGGGGTAGAGGGGAGTGAGCTTCCCTGTCAATTCCCTCTGCCTATTTTGTACTTGTGCAGATCCTATACTTGCCACCTACATTACAGGTATTTGGCATGTGGAATGTTAAACCCATCAGAACTACAGATGTTCAAACATACGGATCTTAGGACCAGATGCAGACCTTCATGCGAGTGGTCTGTAATTAGGCCTGAGAGAGGGAAATGGACTCCCTTCTCCCTCAATGCGATAATTTGCTTCCGCACAAAGCAGATCATCGCATACCGACGAACCCCTGCCTGACCGGGTTACTTAGCATGCCTATCCCCTTTTACAGTGGCGAGATTAGGAACTGTAATCAAAACTCCCCCCATATGAAATTCAAACATACAGAGTTTCATATATTTCCCCATAACATCTGGCGTACACAAGGATGTCATTTGCGTAGATCGCTTAAAGTACTGTACTCTTGAAAGTCTTATGCACAGATGATACTTGGGGGTTTGAGTAACTGGATTGCATAAATCCTCTAACAAACAGAGGCCAGGATCTGGTTCATAAAGCTTAAGTAAACAGACCCCTAAAAGAAAATAGACCCCATAAAAATATGTCAGCATAAATATCAGTAATTTCTTACAATTCCATTTATATAAAGAACATCATGATAGTCACATTGTAAAATAAGCATTTTATAGCACTGTATGATTTTGTAAGCTTTTGTAAATTCAAATTTCATAGACTACTTTTATAGAAGATGGAAACGTTGGAATAATAAAATCAAAGCCTTGAATGCGTAATTCTGATTGCAGGGGTGAATGATAGTCACATAACCACATTAGCAGCGCAACATGTAATCAGATCTTTCTGTCTACAGATATACAATGTTTATGTTGCAGGTCATTTAAGCATGCAACATTCTATTTAAACTTAATATCAAATAATGTGAAAAGGTAGAAGATGTGTTTTCCCTAATACTGTGTAATTTCATTGTAATTTAGTTAGGTTTCAAGACAATAAATAGATCTGTAATCTCATCACGGCTCAGACTATATTGTAAGGAATAGGAAAGCAAGGAAAATAGAAGTATTTCTCTTGCAATATTTTAATAGGAAATAAAATGTATTAGAAGGAAATTATAGCTACTTCCACAATGCAATTACCTGAAGATACAAGACAAGCACAAAAAATGCTATTAAAATACACAATAAAATTGTATAAAAAGCTAAATACTGACCATATTGATTCATTTCCAGCTTTAGAAATATAAACATACAAGCACAAAAAATGCTATTAAAATACACAATAAAATTGTATAAAAAGCTAAATACTGACCATATTGATTCATTTCCAGCTTTAGAAATATAAACATGGGCAATAAACATGAAAAGATAAAAAATGCAATGTATTAGTAATAAGCATGGACCTACACATATATATACTTAAAAATGTATTTTACATAAGCTTGTGAAAAAAGCAGCACACATTTAACAAGTAATAATCAATTCAATACCATCCCGCCATCTNTAGACACAGAGCTGTTAATGATAGGCTGTAGTGGGCTACATCTCTGAATTCAGGCATTCCTTANGGATTTCCAGGCTTGCTGCAAAATCTCCTGGATTAGGGTTTGAGGCATTGAGGCAATATTTAGTAACATTATGGCAGTTTTGATTAGATGGGGGTAAAATTAAGGAAGTAATTTGATAAGTCATGTACTAAAGTCCAGGCTTTTGTTTCTTCATATAATATATACTATCATGTCCTTTAAAGGTACAAATACATACTAGTGCCAGTAATGCCAATGACAAAATGTGTTTTACAATTACAAAACACTATNAAAGGAATATTATCAGTTTACACGTGAGACAGAGTGTCTTCATGTGTGTGTGTGTGTATCACGCTATAGGAACAAAGAACTAGTTACAGCTTTGGACCACATACTGTAAACGGTGTTTGCATATTGGGAAGCACTACACTAGTTTGCATATTGGGAAGCACTAGTCCTGGATTGCATGCTTCATTTTTTTATGATAACAAGTGAGTTGCATACAGTGTGTATGTATGATGGGTGGTAGGAGGCATTCAAATTTTACGGAAAGGACTTGCCTTAACCCTTACACGCTATCCTCTTTTCTGTACCTACCACACTTTATGCAGGACATGTTCGTAATATTTAAGATAGGGTTCAGGGGTTTTCTGTAATTAATTAAATAAAATATTTAACAGAAAAATCTNATATAGGATGGAAAATGTTAACAAAAGACAGGGAACATTCCATCAATATGTTTGTTGTGNTTGTCAAAGTCTAATTAAATATCCAAGCTCATATGGATATTTTACCCTCAGGTTAAACCTGTTGTCGCAGACTTGTGACATTTGTTCTCTTACCCTTTTAGCAACCAACACAAATGTATATCACCCTAGAGATGGAGAAGTTATGGTCGGGTTTAATGGCTGTATGGTCACTGTACAATTACNATACATCCCCCTCCCACCTCTCAGATTTAAATTTGGTGAATCTAGTTCTGTAATGTTCTGGTCCAGTGAATCCAGTTCTGTCCGTTGGAACTAGTTCTGTAATGAAATAGTGTGCATGTGGTCATTTTCCACATATCTGTGTAGAGAGTTCAGAGGAGTGCACTATGCACCTGCATGAAGAAGATCACTTATTTGTAAGGATAAAGGGCTTGCTTGTGGAAAGCGTTCTTAAGCCTGGAACCAGTCCAGTATCAGCACTTCTAAAACACTACTTTTTTAACAATCTATGACACATGACTCAAATGTAACACAGGTACAAACATACAACTACACACAACTGGATTTAAAAAGAAAACAAACCATGAAGCAGATGCATTTGTTAAGGCAAATAAAGTAATTAATTTTGACCCACATTTCTGTCCAGATTGATTACAGTGTTCACAGGTAAATTCTTGTTTATCAGCAGAAGGTAATGTAACAGCTGTTGTGTGAGTCATTGTACTGGAAGCATAATCACCCTTAAGGAAAAGAACTGACACAAAGCACCTACGAATGAACAGTACAATACTTTTGAGATTTAATGATTGAGTACTATTTTACAATGTGATAATTATTATCAAAGAGCACTGCAAGATAATTGGAATGAAAAAAAATCATTATGGTGATAGTCTGCAAAGAGTTTTTAACTGCAATTGATTGCAAAATTCCAGTTGTGCATTATTTTGATAAATGCATCAACAACTGATGCTGTCCCCACACATCCATACATTGACATTGGGTAGACTAAAAAAAAGGAAGTAGGGATATCAACAAAAGGAATCTTAAAAACAAAACATTAACGTTAAATAATGTGCCTCCTCGATGTAACCGCGTCACCTAATATCCCCCTATTCTACCTCTTCAACTTCACAAATCATGATGTCGGGGAAGGTAGACAAGAATCCTGTCACTAGACAGCCAACCGGATTTCCGCTAGAAGGTTGCTCCTCCTCACATATTTTTGTCGACCCATGTAATATGTGAAAGGAAAAAATACACGTTCGCAAGTACTGTACACAGGGNGAATTATTAACAAGCACAATTTATAATCTGTATCACTTGACCTACCTCAGCCATCCTGTTTGTTTACTTTGACAAATAACATCAATACATGTTGGCTGATAAGGCCAATCAGTTGGCACTCGGTTTCCTTTATACAAAAAAACATTACTGGAGAGCACAAGAACATCAGTGCTCAATGTATGCTGATATCCTTACTTTATTCTGTAAAGTGCTTTCATACATGGAGTGCATTCTCCCTAAGTCACACCTACCATGCTTTTTAATAAAAAATAAAATGTATTGGGTAGAGGGTTGAATTTTAGCTTTTTATGAATAGTATAATATTAGAGTAAAAGATTAGTAGGACAAGTCTGAAACCAATTATATATGTATAATAGATGCAAATGATAATCAATCCCTGTTTTTTACTCTATAAATACAATTATGCCACTTATTAGACTTGGCGAAGATGCCAAATGTAAAATTTCTTAATTGGGTTTGACCATAACAAATATAAGAATTCCATTACATAAGCATTTTAGTTTGTCTATGTACTTACTTAGACAGCAGTCTGGCAAAGAGTTANTTATATAGGTTACAGTAGCTGTACACAGCATGAGACATACGCAGCAAACATGGACAAATTTGATCTCTAATGGAATACAAGAATAAAAACTAAAAGTGTGATTGATAGAAATATCTTTAGGAAACAAAACAATCACACCTGATTTCAAGGGTGAGAGGACGTAACATAACAAATAAAAAGGGTAATAGGGAGAGAGTGGAATATTGTGAGGGGGAAAGGAAACGTTATTTATGTACTAGCTGAGTACGTTATTTATGTACTAGCTGGAATACCCAGAGTTTTTAATTTGCCAGAAACGAAAGAGGGCGGGTCTAGGGTGGGCTGTAAAGGGTGGAGATTGGGTGGAGTTAGGGGTGGACTTGGGTGGGACTGGGGGCTGAGCTTATGTGACTCGTTTTCAGGAGCAACAATGTTGGTTGCCTCACAATGTTTTATTACACTCGTATATAAAATTTCATGATCATAGTTTTGGATGTGGATTTTTATAGAAGGATAAATTTTCGCTTTTAAAGATTTAGTATAGTAGATTTTATTGTTAGTGGCTAAACATCTGTTAATGGAAAATCTTTGTATATCTCTTGTGTCTCCATTTTCTTATGTCATTTAAAAAGCTTGTTTGTTGTAGTATTTTATTTTATTTATTTTTAGAATAATTATACTGAAGATCACTGGTTTGGCTTACCTCAAATTACATCCTTTTGACACTTTTTCTCCTCAGCCATAATAAAAAAGACTTAGTAGAAATAGTTGTCAGATCTCTCTAGAATACAATTCATCATCCGCTCTGCTTAATTAGTTCACTTGTTTCATTGTCTCCCTGAAGAATAAAAAGTGTGTCTACTGCAGGTGGTTATGAACGATGTGAAAATAGATCACACTCTCTGACATAAAACTTTATAGCCAGAAAATAAGATTACATAAAATGTTCTTTTAAGGAATTCATATGGTCATTGCGTCTTTTTACTGGTCACTATGGTGACANTCAAATTTGATGATGATGCAGTTTACACCATCCCGTTAGCTGTATCATTACGTTACCAAAGGTTTTTTTTTACCTTTCATAAAATATTACATAAACAGGGCTACCATGACGACAACTGTATGTTCAGCATGGTACCCCTTCAATATATACAAAATAACAAATATTCCATACATTGTTCCCACTCCTGTACGTGTGCACACATTACATTGGTTCCATGTTTCTGGAAAAATATAATTAACTTACAGCATGAATAAAGGAATACAGTAAAGATGTTATAGTCTGCCAGAGAAATGTGACATAAAAGTAACTTTAGTGATAAATAAACTATCCATCTCTTGCAGGAGTGGAATTAAGAATAAAGTAATTATGGAACATGGTATGTGTGACAAGCATGTCTGAAATTAGCACTTTTAGCAGAATGTCAAGAACAGTGATAATTCATTCCTCCGNCTCACATGAGGCTTCATAATTCTCTGTGTATCAGATAAGTGTCAGAAAACGATGTAAATTCCCAGTCGGAGGTTTGTCTTCATTTTATTAGTATGCAAAACTAGCATTATAAAACAATAGGCCTGATTCAGACTTTAGGCATTATTGACTTACTCACAACTTTCTCAAGAGTGGGCGAAACTATGTTGAATTGCAGGGGAGGTAAAATGGATGTTAGTGTTTGCATGCAGGGAGATACTGACCAGTGTTACTGTTACACTGTTATTAGACTTGGGCTGGAAACATCATCTCTCACCTCTCACTGTCTGCGACTAATAAAATTTACCTCCCCTGCAATTTAACATGGTTTTGCCCACTACTGAGTAAGTCGTGAATCAATAGTGCCAAAAGTCTGAATCTGGTCCAATGCCCANGAGCACAGGAAATATGTTTCTATGCAAAAAGCACCAAAAAATGAAATAACCATATGATGATTGGACTTGATAAATAGGATTGCTTAACGGGTCTGTGCTTTAACTATTGGCTTATGAAACCATACTTTATAAAGCATATTTGATATGAACACATAATGACAGAANATTATCTATCCACCAACCACTGTCCTCTGTGGTGTCTACAAAACCTGTGACTACCCCTCCCCCTTCCCACTATGGAAATAGAAGAGGTGACAGGATGAGATCCTTAAATAACATTAATGTATCCAGCTTTGATATTTTTTTTATTAGTGTTAATACTCCATAGAACATAAGATCTTACATACGATCTGTTAAAAGATGAATTTCCCTCAAGGAGACAATGATTTAGTAGGTTAATATGACAGCTATTTGCACTTGTCCACCTACTTGTTTAACTTCTTATGACACTGATGTTAATTATTATGATGCTCTTGACAAGCCAAGTAAACTGAACGGACATTGAAAACAATATTTACAATAATATGCCCTTACTAATGTATGGTGTGTTCTTCTCTCCTGAGGACCCAAGGGGACCTAAGAGGACAGGAGTTTTACTGATGAAGAGGCATCACCAATANAAGTACCTTCAAATCCCCTGTGCCTATAGGTACATTTTTCTCCAACCTATATGCTAATCCTAACTTCTCCTTCTACAAATCCATCCCATCTCTGCAGCCTTACCTTAACCCTTTCCTTCNATGATCTGTTCCCTCCCTGTAACTAACCCTAAACCCCCTTCTGTGCTCCATATTCTACTCATAGCCTAAGCCTACTCACATTGTAACACAGTTTGCCCATGGTCTACATCAGTGGTCGAAGTGGAAATTTAGAAGTGGNGGTATGGACATATAGAAGTGACGGTATGAAAACACTGAATATAATAGAAGTCAATGGCGATTTGTAGCTTTTTAATTACAACGTTGGGANAAGTGCCGGTATGGCATACCCCCGTATACATCTACATTTACTAATCAGGGAGACTGCATTTAGGCCAAAGTGTAAATTTACCTCTGTTTATGTAGTTTCTTTAAACTCTGGATCAGGGCACTGAGTTTGGAATTACAATAACTCCAATCCAAAACTCAACTGTAAACCTCCTAATCTTAACCTCCAAATGATGAATATGAAGTAAAATTTGGCAGTTCACAGGCAGAAACAGCTCCAGCATCAGAATGATAAGCAAGACACAAAATGAAACAGAGTGAAAAGGAGCAAACAGGTGAGAGTGGAGGAAGAGCACAGAAGAGAAGAAGACACATAGTAAAGGAAGCAAACAGAACAGTGCAGGATGACAAAGTGGAGGGTGCAGACAGGCAAGATCAATGGCAGAGAAGACAAACAGATAAGGGAGGACAGGAACAGAGGAAATAGACAGGACAGAGTAGCAAGATAGACAGAGAGAAACTGGAAAGTGGGTACATGGCACATGGGTGCCACGAGGGTCAACATGCTGTACATATAGAAGCTGGCAGGGTATGCTTACACATATACATTTTTTATTTCTAAAAAATATTGACTAATAACACATTTGATCTTAAGATGTTGGCTATAACACTGTCAATGTTGTAACTGTTCCTGTTGTTAGCAAAACTGGTGCGCAATACTATCTCAGTACCACTACTGATAAGTTTACAGTGATATAGATGATTGCTGTAGCCAAAGACATGTTTGAGTACTCAACAATCTCTATTTTTATAATATACACATTCCTTTTTTTATTTACAGTAACTTCAGTTACGTGGGGAATAAAATATTATTAACATAGACATATTAAAAAGTATAGATATTTCATCTTTATCAATGAGTTCATTTAGGCAAATAATTGGTAGCTTTTAAGTTTCTTCCAGTGACATATTTATTTAAAAGTAAAACCCTGGAAACCTAAGAAACAAAAAATTATAATTGTCACTAAGGTAATTAAATAATATTTCACTTGCTTGTATTTAATTACAGTTATTTCCCCCTTAGTAAAAGGTTACGATTTTGCATTTAGTGTTGCAATGCTTCAAGAATAATTTCTTAAATATTACATTAATCAAATGGAGCTTTACTATTATATAATATTATACTGTTATACAGTTATGTATCAGAGGGAAGTGTTTGAGTCTATTAGAACAAGGTGAATGTGTGTGCTGTAGTGTGCTTTGAACTACAAACTTGTGTGTTAGATTTCCATGTGCTGNAGCATTTGTGTAGTACCAGGTACTGTGGTAAGTATGTACGATACATGATTGAGTGACTGGATTAAGTACTGTATACAGGTGGAACAAGAGTGTCATCAAGGATCTAGCTAATTTATTTACAATACACCAACACAAATTTTCATTACAGGATAAATGTTTTTAATATTTCTTTATATTGCTTTAATATTTATTTTCTTTTTTTTTACTTTTTAGTTCTGAATACTACAGTTTCAAAATAACTTTTTACTAATTACTTAAATATCTTAATAAATGATAAATATAATTTTGCAACTTTAAATATTATTATATAGAGATAACACTAATATGNGGTACCTCACTAAATAAACTAATAGTGTAAATGTTGCGACTGAAGTTGGAGCTTTTAAATTGTAATCCAATATGGAAATCTTGCTATATTACAACTTTAATTAGACTTTACTTATAAATAATGGTAGTTTGTGCCACTCTAAAGTGTTGCTATCTTATAATGGTGAAAACAGTGCGCTAAAATATCTGTTTTAACAACTCTGAACTGGAATTAACACTTTAATATTAGGCAGGCAGGATCTCAATGAATAAATGGGCAATTCAGTGGTAATTTTCTCCAAAAGTATTTCCTATTATGTCCAGAAAATTTACCACTAAATGTCCTGGAGGTCTGTATCAGAATATCACTGCAACTTACAAAAGAACTGTAAATCTTTATGTAAGCGACAAAAGTGCTTTGGATAATTAGCCTGAAACCCAATTTGGATTCCTGTTCTCCTTCACTGGAACAGCCTTTTCAGCATCTCTCACTCTGCTTCATTAGCCATTGACCAAATTGCAACAATGTAGCCACCGCGATACACAGTGTACACTGACTCTCAGTATTAAATCTATTACTGACTCTTTATTGTTCANATTCACCCTAGACTACTTCTATCCTAATATTTGTTCTCCAACTTATTATTGTCTACTAAAGCTACCGCTAGGTTAAGCATATAGAAGAAAAAGGTTAGCATTGACTGTAGAATAGCAGTCTTTTGGGAGACTGCAAGGAGATTGAAAAGTAGGGATGTTGCCCAAAGCAACCAATCAGATGTAAGCTCTCAGTTTTATTTTACATAATGGAGGATGTGAGCACAAATCTGATTGGCTGTTGTGGGCAACATCCTCACTTTTCATTCTCCCTGCTTATTAAATTTAGGCCAAGGTTAGGTTGATAGAAGGAAAAGGTTGGGGTTAAACTTTGTGAGATAGAGGGATAAGGTTAGGATGTTAAAATAAGAAGGTAAGAGTTAGGCTGCATGAAATAGGCAGGGTTAGGGCCAGTACTGGGCAATTCCCATGAATGGCTCACCACTACAGTGGCAGAATAGGAAATGCTTAAATGTGACACTTCAGCAAGCAGGAGTTACCAGGA